>JAOTRI020141107.1:0-10744 GCA_028564885.2 Zoanthus sanctaehelenae
GATTCGAATGAACTAAAAACGAAAAGCTGTTGCTTCCAATTTTTGTAAAATTTGACTTAAAGCACTGCAGATTCAACTAACACTTTCGTGACCTGAAATAACAAAATTATACGAGAGATTGAATTGGATTTCAAACTCACCAAATTTTCTTTAGATGAAGCAATTTAGCGGCACCCGAAAATCGCTTTCGACCCAGGTCCAACCGTGAGGTGACCGCGGTCCTTTAACACGTGAGCCGCTCCACGCGGACTTTCTAAGACGCTCAATTTTCTGACCTCAACTTTATATGCTTGTAAACAGGTTCTGAAAAACCCTGACGGGGAGAACTTGTATCGTATTGTATTTTCAAAAATTTTCATTTTTCTAAAAGGTGGTGGTAGCAACCGTTGCATTTGGGATGGGTATCGACAAACCAAACGTGCGGTTCGTAATCCATCATTCACTCAGCAAATCAATGGAAAACTATTACCAGGAATCTGGTCGAGCGGGACGAGATGATTCTAAGTCGTACTGCATTCTGTTTTACCGCCCATTTGATGTGTTTCGTCAAAGTACAATGGTATTCACTGAGAGGACTGGGCTGGAAAATCTTTATGGTATGGTTACTTACTGCCAGCAGCAAGCTACTTGCAGACGTACTCAGATTGGACGCCATTTTGGAGAAAGATGGGATCCAAGCAAGTGTGATCGTATGTGTGACTATTGCTCACTCAAAACGGCAGGTAAAAGGCCTAAGCCATAAATATTTCTTTGGTTGAAGTGCCTCATAGTTAGCACAAAAAGTTTAAAGTTAAAATTGTTACAGAGTGTGTATCTGTGTCGTTTAATAGTTGAAAATCAATTTTTAATTACGAATATAAGCTCTTTTCAGATTTTAGTCACATGATAACAATACGCTATACTGGGACTCAAAGGAACGTGCGATTCTTCAAAACAAAACACAATTAACGACAAGAATGTGCTCATTTTTTGTTTTATTTCACAGAGTGTAAAACATTGTTTTGCGTCCCAGTATGGCGTGTTTTGTACTACGAGGCTTACCCTGCTCAAGGCTTATTGTAAAAACATTTCTGAGACAACGTTAGGGTGTCCTCACGACTCGATCAGGTTAAAATATTTAATAAATAACAAGAATGTTCAAGTTCAAGGTTAAAGTCCCTTAAGGTACGCTTTGCTTATATCAAGTCACTTTGGATATTTCGACACGGCCTTTGCTTGTGAATAAGGAACACTTTGTAAAGAAGACAATCAAATTTGCTGGAGCGTTTCTCAAGAATGTGAAACATATTGGAAGTTATTGCTCTTAAGGCCACTCTCTACCCTATGGCCCTATAGTCTTACGCATATAGCTTTGAGAACAAGCCGGCTACCGCCGGAGCTCTGCCAGCAATTTGGGGAATTTGTGAAGTTGATCTTCAATGGAAAGTAGAGCACTTTTTTGGAGTTGCATTTGTTTTGCAAGACCAACAATTTGGGGAATTTTCGAAATTGAGTTTTTGGATTTGTTTTGCTAACATAACCCTTTAAAATGTGATGATGGGGTGTCACATCTAATTCATCTCATTTCACAGCCGCCACATTTTTTGGAGTAACAGTTTAGTACAAAAAATTGTGACAGCCCTGCTTACCAAGTTCCTTTAACTTCTTGCACACTTAGCATTTAGCATTTATGAACATTTAGAAACTTGGTAAGGTTCCAAGGAGTAGAGATAATAGGACTCGAGGTCACTTACAAGGAACTTACTCTTGGGCCTACAGTTTAACCCCTCGAGGACTAACCATACATATATGTGTGGAAAATTACCTCACCGCTTTATTGCGGCTATTTTTGGTCTTTCCGCGAGGGATTGGTAAAGTTAAAGCGAAAACCGCTGCTAGATATATGAAGGCTCGTGTATATGCAAACAACTTGCTCGAAACCTCAATTTGCAAATTTTAAAGAATATTTTTGTTTGCTTCCTCGTTCGGATTTTTTCAGACCTTTTAAAATGGCGTGACCATATGTTTACAAAGAGGTTTTCTAGAAAACTGAAGCGGAAATGGCGGCTACTTCGTTGTCTGAGTATGAGAGTGAAGACGATAGCGATGACAACGAAGGTAATTCTGGTGAAGTCTACTCGAATCTGCTATGGTCCTCTCACATACAAGCACCGGCAGATGTAGATTTCAATGAAGAGGTTGGTATGAAAGTTGAAATGCCAGAAAATTCAACTTGTCTTGACTTTTTTGAACTGTTCTTAACTCATGATGTTTATAAAATAATTTTGGATGAGACAATTCGATTTGAACGCCAAAAACGTCAACTTGAAGATTCTGTAGCAGGAAATTTAAAGAATTGCAGTATTGAAGAATTGAAAGCTTGGCTTGGTCTTACCTTAGCTATGGGCTTGGTGAAGAAAATATATTTGAAATCTTATTGGTCAACTAATTCAGTCATCAAGACTCCACTGTTTACAGAAACTATGTCTAGAGATCGCTACCTTACAATTCTGCGATATCTGCATTTTGTAAATAATGACAATGCACCAGAGCCTGATGATGTAAACAGGGATAAACTGTGGAAAATAAGACCACTTCTAGCTAGCTTATTGCCACGTTTCACTGCTGTGTATGCACCATCACAGAATTTATCCTTCGAATTCGAATTTTTGCTCATGTTTTCAACGTTAAATGATCTTCCAGAAGAAGATGAAACAAGCAAAGCATAAGTTACTGTTTATTAGTGTTATTAGGTGGTATAAAGTGACTTTAATTGTGCAGATTGCATATCTAAAAAGGTTTTTGAAGGCTAACAGCTTACAAAGTAGAATTTGCAATAGTTTCCCTCCATTTTTTAATTTTCTAAGATTTTTCATATTTTCTGTGTAACTGGTATTCAGTGTTTTTATGTACAATGTTAAAGGATAGAATCTCTTCTTTCCAGAAATGTGTAGGTTTATGGGGTTTCTGTAGATTAAAAAGAAGTAATGACCCAAGAACTTCAGCAATGTTGTTATTAATATAAAAAAACCCTCCCCCCAGTCCCCGAGATGTAAATACTAATAACGTCCTTATCCTAGAAGACGCGAAAGTCTAGTTAGAGCAAAGGCGGCACTTTCTCCTCAATTATTTTAAGACCCCGAGTGTTGGTTCGGCCGGGAATCGAACCCGAGACCTCCCGCACAATAGACTGGAGCCTTACCAACTAAGCTAACCAGGCGGTGGTTGGTTGTACTCATATATAAGGTCCCAGTTCAGCGCACATGGTGGTCAGTTATACAAAAGAATCTCATTGCACTCAGTGTTTGACCACCGTTTGCCATTGTGTTATTTTTCTTGATTGATGTTGACTTTGGTTGTAAGTGAATACTTATCCTGATCAACGTTAAACTCAAATTTGTTATCATTTTCAGAAACTGTTAAAAATAAAGATATAACTGATTATGCGCAGAGTCTAATCAGGATCCTTAACCACGCTGCTGATATCTCAGAACGAGTCACACCGTCAAAGTTGATCGATGCTTGGAAAGGTCGTGGCCAACCCAGTTTACGTGTTCCCAACATGCCGCAACCACAATTGACACTGGAAGAATGTGAGCGAGTTGTCGTGTGCTTATTGTTAGAGGAAGTCCTCAAGGAAGAGTTTCACTTCACGCCTTTTTCCACAATCAGTTACTTGGTTCCAGGACCTCGAGCTAGTTCAGTATTGAAAGGATTAAAGGTGAAGATGCTAATAAACTTTGCTGGAGGAACATCTAAGGTCAGTTAATTCTGCTAATAGATTTTATGTAATATTAAAAGTGCAATGCTTGTCGGATGTTGCTCTCAAGTAAACCCAAGTACACTAATAGCTAATTAATAATGATAATGATTATCATAAAAATATTTCATAAGTGGAGAAATAATGAAAGAATTATAACTAAGCGACTGGTATCTTCTTGTGGAACCACATATAATGCAAGGCTTTTATTGCCTTCTCATACATTGCTTTCACAACTGTAAAGAATTACTACTTACCAAGCAGCTAATATTCATTTTCGTGTATTCTGATTGGCCCCAGTAACTCGCAATATTTTTAAAAGGTTATTAGCTGATTTTGAGGCGGGAGTCAAAATGACATTAATTGCGCGCCGAAACTAGAAAAAAAAACATTTACATTGCCTTGTTTCTTTCTATTTGAAAATAAAGTACAGTTTAACTTTTAAACCATTATTGATGTAAATACTAATACAGCTTCCTCCCTCAGTGTCGATGCAAAGCGCCAGCTATATTTACCTCTATTCACCTCCCCTGTGGTGAATAGTTGATAAATATTGTTCAGTTAACTTCCTTTCTAAGCTAGAGTAGTAGTTGGTACAATTGGTAAGATCCCTGCCTTCTAACCACAAGATCCCCGATTCGATCCCGGTTCATTCCCTGGCTTTGCTGAGATTCAAATATTTATTTGACCTTCTTTTCTGCCTAAGCTAACTAAATTTTCCATTGTTCCGTAGTAGGTTAATGAGTACCAGCGTCTGCTGGGAGTGTCCCGTCGAGGGGGAATCAAACCCTCATCCGGTTAACACACAGAAACCGGCTACAGGCACCGACTCGCTTCATGGGACACTTGGCTTGTAAAGGATTTAGCTTGATGTGTTTACCCAAGCAATTGCCTAGGACAACTGAAATATTTACCGAATTCCACTTTACTTTTGTGTCTTTTCAGGAACTAGATTCAAAGAAGATTAAAGCATCAAAGAAAAAGAGCAACAAGGTTGAACAGAAAGACGGGACTTGCTTTAGTATCAATTCAGAAAAACCAAAATGTGTTAAGAGAAAAATCGACGCTTACAATACGAACAATTCTAGCAGTGAAGATGAGTTTTCGAACACACGCTCTCTAAATTCATCTAACAAAGTCATTATATTAGATGACTAATACTTATTCATGGTCATCAACTTCATCGTCATAGTCATCATCACCGTCACCGTCATTCCGGCACCTTCATCATCATCATCATCATCATCATCATCGTCTTCGTCATAATTATCACCACCGTCACTATCATCACGTCATCAACGTCACCTTTATCTTCACCACCGTCACCTCTATCATTACCACCGTAACCTTTATCATTACCACCGTCACCTTCATCATCACCTCCGTCACCTTCACCATCATCACCAACGTCACCGTCATAATCATCACCACCGTCACCTTCATCATCGTCAACGTTGACATCATCATCATCTCCGTCATCGTCATCACCATCGTTATCTTCATCAGCGTCACCGTCATCATCATCATCATCATCTCTGATATTCAAGCTACGGAGGGTCTGGATGTTATGACTATGTACTTTTTGAAGACCGTTCTCATATTGTGTAAAGCTCCGCAATAAACTAACCAGCAGCATTCGAAGAGTTACATAATTAAAGACCATTAAAAAGCCTTGAAAACAGATATGTTAAGAAAATTTTCTTTTGTAGCGTGTTTATGCTTATGAAGGAAATAAAAATTGTTTGTCTTATCAGAAATATGGTAACGCTGTTTACCAAATCATATGCAACAAATGCAATCAGTTATACATTGGGAGCACTACACGTTTTATTCACGATCGCGTAAAAGAACATCTCAAAAATGAAGACTCCTCTGTAAAAAACTCATCTGTGTCTGCCAAAACAAAGACTATAAAGGAATAAAAATCAAAACCATTACATTCGAAAACGACCCTGTTAACTTACGCCAGCTAGAAGCCTTTTATATCAGGAAACACAAACCAACTCTTAACTCCCGAGAAGAATGTAGTGAATTTGCAAATCTATTGTTTTAATTATGTTTTGTTATATCAAACTGTATGCTTATCTCTTTATTATCATGCCGAGCCTTTGTTGGTTTCCATTCATTTATACATATTTTATGCTAAATTTTCTTATACTAGAACAGCGCAAATATTTTTTACCTTTTTCCCTGATGATGCCGTAGACCGGCGAAAGCAAGGACATTTAAGAAACATTAGTTTTATACAGTATTTTTAGGCCTCAATCGAATTTTAAAATTTTAGTCTAAACACATGCTACTGAAGGACAACATCCACAGATTAAAGAAAACAATGTGTCTCGAAACATTTTAAGTTGTTTAAATGTTGCAAAAAAAATCTGTTAAGCCACTTAAGGTCAAACAATAAAGGAATTTGAATAAATAAATCCTAAAATTGTAAGCAAAATAAAATAATAAATAATATAAAAACGAAATATAAAAAAAGCGTTAATGTTATGATATGATCAATTCAAGACTTCAGTTTTGGCGTATTAACAGAAACGCTGTTATCATGCAGAGCAAATGCTACGATATCATGACTACTACTCACTTTGATCACAAACAACTCCTACCCACCCGGGGGGACACAGGCAATGAGCATTCCGTATGTCACAACGAGAAGAGTGTTGACAATCATCACAACTAAGGCTGCAGTTCGGTCCAAACAAACCAGGCAAGCAAACTGTGAATAGCAAAAACAGTTTTCTATAACGCAAATTAAAAACTAAAGCATTATCAATCCAAAACAAAAAATATAGTCTACGTATATTACAAGCCAATAAAGTTCAAAAATAAGTATTAATCTTCAAGATGTATCGGTCATGCACGAAAAATGAAGATAATCAACTTTAAATTCAAAAGAGCACTAGATTTGAATGTGCAAGGCAGAGCGTAAAATAACGGCCGGTCAACGGCCGTCTTGAATAAACTGTTGTCGAGTTCATTAAATGGATATCTTCCTCATTGATATGCACTACTTACGATTCGCTACAATGTATTTGACATCAAATGGCTTCTAAACTGATCACGTTCTACAACGTGCAAAAGTAATTAGGATCGAATTTGCACATTCTCGTATGTAAGTTTCAATTTTTAATTTTTGATTAACAAAGGGGTGTTTTAACACCGTTTTTACTGTTTAATTGATATTTTAGGGTTTATGTTATCATTAACTTATAAATTTGTTTAATAATGTTGACCGGTCATAAACGAGACATGTCCGAACTAAAATCAGTTTGCGCGGTCAGCATGACTGGCCTCCATATAAAAATTATTACTAGCAGTAATCATAGATTAGCGAAGTGCGTTCGATAGTTTAAAGGTTGGATAGGACAGCGATTTTTCTAGCACTGTGGTAGAGGGATTGAACTTAGTTCTGTGTAAAAACAGTTAACACAAACAAGAATACTGTTGTGTAATTTCATTGGAAGCTTACATGCCGTATTGGCTGAAACGACCCAGACCCTCTCGGAGAAATCTAAGATGGCGTCGATTTGGATCAACCACAAAATCGAGATTTTTTCCGCCTGCTCAGAAATGGAACTCAAACCCTCTCGGAAAAAATCCAAGATGGCGTAAATTTGGATCAACCACAAAATCGAGATTTTCAGTAATGGAACTCAGACCCCCTCGGAGAAATCCAAAATGGCGTAGAATTGGATCAATCAAAATCAAGAGTTTTTCTGACTGCAAGATTATGATTGCATTCTCCTAACGTCGAACGCAATAAGTAAAAATATATATACATAATATAATTACAAATCTAATTTTGATAAAATTGAGGACATGTATACTGTTTAACCATGATACAAAAATACGGAAGGTCAAAACATACCAAAGAATGCTCAAAAATATTCAGTACTGCAAAAAAAGGACAAAAAGAATCAACAGAATACCTGGCCCTTCTCTGTAATTTATTCTGCACATTCCTCGTTTTTAAGAAATATATGCGCAGTTAAATCTAGAACAATAGTGGACAACAGGTAGTAAATGGGTATTCTGTAATTGTTCTGCGCCGGCTCAATGCCGCAACTTAGCTCATAAAGGATTAGGTAGATCAGGTTAGAATGGCTATGTCTATGGCTTGGAGCACTAAATACTCGGCTGTACATTGAATGATATTTCAACATTTGTGGACAATTATGGAGACAATTTTGAAATATAGACAGTGATTCCATATCAAGTTTAGCCAATGAGAATTCAGAAATTTTTCAGATAGTTACACTTTTTAAAAAAAAAAGTTTATAAGAATGCCAGTATGGAAATTGACCTAAATTTAAGTATATATATAATTAGAATGCACCCTAGGTGGAGGAATGGCTGACAACTATATTTTGTTACATTACAGCTTAAACCTGGAATCAGCAAATAGTCAATGTTGCAACATTATTTGCAATTACTATTGAGTTTGAATTTCTGAACAAAAAGTGAATATTTATAAAAGTGGTTTTTTTTTTTGCTTTTCACATGTTTTTATATCTTTTATTTCCATTTATCTAATATTAATAATCATATTTTTGAATATCTGATCAAACTCTCAATTATCCAGACTAGCTATCTACCGGCAGTGGATTCAATGAGTCTGAATAATCGAGGTTTGACTATAGCAGTTATCCAGTTCAACTGATATAAACATGGCACGTAATGTAGGAACTATGGCTACTTTGGTCAAAAAATAGTATTAAGTCTGGTTTGTAGCAGACATTGACATAGTAAGTTATCATGATTATGTTTACTTGCAATTATAGCTTTTCATGGTGGCACTTGCAGACCTGTCAAGTTTTTAATTTTAAATCGAGTGAGATTCCTGACGGTAGTACTATACTCCGCTCTACAGGCATGGCAATGTAAGGGGTCAATGTAGAATGTGAGAGATAAATTTCCATTAACATTATATATTATAAAGTAACAACTTGAAGCAACAGTAAATCCTACTTACAAACAATAATCTGAGTAATAATTTTTTATTTTTTTCTGCTTATACTGTTTGTTACACTCCCACGTAGCACACTTGGTGGTTTGAATTTTACAGCACTAACATCTGCAAGTTTAATAGTAAGAATGGAGAACAAATGATTTCGCAAAATGTGTGAGAACCTCTTCTCTTAGTGTGTGAGTGTGAGAAGCTTTCAAAATGTGCTTGGAAGGTCTGCACTTGATTGGCAATTAACATTCTATCTGTATATCAAAAAAAGTTTGGCAACTGATGTACTCATGATTATTACTACAGGCAGTGAAGGTGGTTGTCAATGAAATTGACTTTAACCCAGACTTCATTTCAAGAATGATCCCTAAATTAGAGTGGCAAGCTTTGGTAAAAGCATCACAAGAGGTAAGCAACTAACTTTCTTTGAACCATGTTGCTTGCATGATTGTAGCGAGTGAAGCTGCCTTAAAATTGTGCACATGCATGTAGCTTCTGGCCAAACCATGGAGTAAAGTTAGGGTGCTTTGTGCTTCGTACCATTTTATATTTCGTATTTTTAAACCTACTCTCGCTTCATGCAAATGTCTGTGGTATTTTTGGCATACCCAACAAGGCTTGTGGTTGAAAAGCTTTATCATGCTGATGACTCCTAACAAGGGAAAAACAGCTGTCTGTGTCTGCATCAGTTGTAAACTTGCATTGCAGGTACTTGGGTGAAACAGGTCAGTTGTGTGCATGCATGTAGGGTCTGTCAAAACCATCCAGTTGTCTTAGAGTGGTTTGTAATTTTTACTGTTTTACATTGACATACAGTTAATGCATTTGATGAAAGAGAAATTTATACAACTGAAGAACCCTAATTATGCCATTAGTAATTGTTTCAAGCTTGATGTCTTCCCAGTTTGAGCAGTTTCCCTAAATGTTTCAGTATGAAACAGAAATGCCTCTTTTTTTAAGTGATGTTGAAGTCATGTTGATGATAAATCAATATTGATCTGTTCAGCAACATTTCTTCATTGTCAAAGCTCTATCTGTTGTTTCTGAATTGCTACCGTAAAAGTTTTGCAATTATAATACAGCTCATTTTGGCTCAGAGTTTCAGTCTGCCTGGGCTTTTTTTATTCATTAAATTCTTGCTATAAACAAATAAATCTTGTTCTACACTGAAGCAAAAAGGTTTGTGAAAATATATTTTTTTGGTTTTGAAAAAATATAATTACATTGAGAACTGTATTCTGCCAATTTTGTTATCCAAAATTACAGTACTATGAAAAGTGAAACTCTACAATCTATAAATTTGTATCAGAGATATTTCAATATTTTATTATAAAGTGCATTCCAAAGATTATTTCAAGTAATGCCAATAGTATTGCATATTATTTTTCTGTTATTCATCTGTGCAATGTTACTGACTCATATCTGATGTTCATAACTGGATTTGTCAACTTTAGATAGGACATGGTGATGAACTGCCAGGTGAGGTTGTTGCAGATTATGAAAATGATGAAGAGTTTTTAAGAAAAGCCCACCATTCTCTGCTGGAGGTTGGTACTGTATAGAGTGCAGATGATTTTTGATCAATAGTTACAGTATATGCATTACTTTAGTCTGTAACTGGTAAAACAATATCTAGACGATATTACACTGCCAATGCAAACACTTGAAACATATCTATATATCACAAGTGAGTGCAGCAAACAAGTGAACTTTTTTCCATAAAACAATTAACTGCATATTATGTTCAAGTCAGTACCTTTCTTTTTATTACAGAAATCAGTGTTTCAGAAATAGCAAAAGCTAAATTGTAAAAGGCTTGAGAAACAAAGGAACGTTGTTGGTCTTATCTTAGTGATATGAAAAAAATAATAATTTATGTCTCTCACATTCCAGATGTACTTCACAGGGTTTGATAAGGTAGGGACTGTATGTTTAGGACAGGGTTAGTAATTGCATTAAACTAAGCTAAGCTAAAGCTAAATCCTTATACGAGCCTAGTGGCCCATGGGGCCGGCGCTTATCTCCGGTTTCTGTAGTGTTAA
>JAOTRI020141118.1:0-10743 GCA_028564885.2 Zoanthus sanctaehelenae
TGATATAGTTGATGGATTTCGAAGTTTTGTGTTTTAATGATAAACCTAAATAATTAATATAGCGCTTGCATATTCGCGACGATGGTCAGCTTTGTTAAACGTAAATATGGGTTCCTCACTGTTTTTCATATCTAGATAAAAGGTAAAATTCTTTACTAATGATAAATTTCGAGGTTGGTTTTCGTGGCTCCTGTTAATAATTATGTTTTTTGAGTCTTGAAACGTGCTAGTACAGCTAGTTTTCTTAATTAAGCATTAAGTAATTATTAAATCTTGTTATTTGGTTGCCTTCCGGTTGAATGCTGACCGTCTTCAATACAATTTCGTTTGTTTAGAGTCTAAAACAAGCACTAAATGTCAATATTTGTGGTACATTCTTGTCATGTTTAAACATATAAAACCAAGGGTTCATTAACGTCTTTTACGTCTCTTTACGAAAGAAACGTTAATGAGCCCTTGATAAAACTCAAAACATAAAAATTACAAAACGAACAAATGTAGACTCGTGGCCCAACCATCCGAAGGAAAAAATATAGCACGCAAGTGTTGGCTTACAGAGACAGAAACTTCAATCATATGTGGTTCTTTCAGACAAAGCCAAAATTGTGGTCCTATTGTTTCGTCTTAGTAATGCATGAGACAATTGATATGATATTGCTGTAGTGTGAGCCTTCTATCTTTTTCTACTTTTTCTACAATCAACAAGAATTACGTATTAGTAATTTTAAAACTCTTTGTAATGTAGAGTAACAATATCTTAAATCAGTTTAATTTACTAACACTTGCTGTTTTCTAGAAAATGATCACTTGGAACAGCGATAAAACTGTGCAGAATTAAAGACTATATTGTCACCAAGAGGACTTTTATGTCTTTGAGAAATCATAAAAACCGAGTTTCTAAATATCTCTTCTTTATGAGATTATTCGCCATCTTAAACACTGAAACCTTTCCTCCTCCGTTGCACAGAGTGAACTGATGGTGTTCGTATTTTTGTAAAAAAGCTGGTGATAGATGTATAAATTATACACCGTATAAAAAGAGAGAATTCTTACTGAGGTTTCGGCCGTCAGTCCTTGTTCGGAGTAAAAGAGAAAATGATGGTTCAAGGAGTCAGTTTATGTAGGAAAAGAGAGAAGTAAGTAGATACACAGATACATAAATAGATAAAAACTTTATTGAAGAGTCTAAAAAACTTTCTAACTTAGGTTAAAAATCTACGAAGCTAATTAGGGTTGCGGGCAATACTGTAGAATAATTTCCGTACTAGATCCTTGCATATGATTGAGACATTTCGTAGGGCTCTGTCTCGTTATGCAATCCAATTTCTTTTAAGAATAGCGATCTCCGTCTTCTTTTAAAAATAAAACTGCAAAGTAGCCAGGAAGAAGCTTTTATTTGGAGCAAAAATTGATTGTAAATTGATTATTTCACAGTATGTTTTGTTTATATTGTGTTACTCATGAAGTTGTCCTCCACGTACGCCTTGAGTGACGGTTGTCAAGAACAATACAAGGGGTATATTGGGTCCTGTTAGATTAGTTCTAGAATTAAATAAACAAAACGAAAGCTGAGATTTTGAATATACATAAATTGCATAGATAATTAATTACGCCCCATGCCAGTACAAAAGTTTCCCATGTTTTTGACTAAAAACGGTAGTTAAAAAATTAACACATCTTGTTGTTCATCAGCAGGATGCCTATATTGTGTTCCATTCTACAATTGGTTTCGGCAACATTAAGTTACTTTTCAAATTTCTCCAGCAATTTGGCGCCATTTCGGTCATAATTCAAGTCATGAGCAGAAATGAATTAGCAAAAATTGACAAAAACTCGATTTCCACCGAACTATTTCTGTATTTAGAGAATGTAGATCCGAAAAGTAGAACTAGTTTCGACTGACGCACACGCCTTCGTTCAAGCAATTTATCAAGAAGATGAGAATTCAAGCAAATACGATCTGAAGAGACCTAACAAAATATACTGTTGAAAAAACTTCAATATCAAACTAGTTTCTTTTTTTCAGCAGGATACGTCGATTGTGTGCGAGTCTAGAGAAGCCAACTACTATGTGAGCAAATTAAACTGAAGAACGCAATCAAAGTAAGGCAAACTAAATGATAGTACGGTAAAATCCAGTGCAGCGGCACACGCCACAAGAAACACAACAATTGAGCTCGCGCGTAAAATACAACTACACTCAAATGAAAGAGAGGGCGCATTACTAAACAGAACCACACACACTGAATATAAAATCAATAAGAATAAGGAAAAATTGTATAAAAACACAGTAAAAATGATACTATAAACACAATAGTATGACTGCATTTAAATCATTAATAGACAACGAAAAAAGCGCACGCACGCTTGAAATCCAGCTTGTACTCGCATCTATAAACAGAACAGGAAAAATGAATATAAAATGAGCGACTCTCCAGAACTTTTACTTTCTACACTTACAGTTAAAAGTTGCTGATTCAAAGTTACCATCACTTCAGTCTTCGAAACTAGCAGTGAAATGCATTGATCTGGTCAGCTCTCAAGGATTGAAGCGCAAGTCAAGTTTTAACTGAGGAAATAATAGGACGTTAATTAATGATCACGTGACAACCTTGCAGGTTTATAGTAAAAACTTTTTTAAAAAAAACAAGTAACTATAGTAACCAGTCTAAATAGAGATTATCCTAAAAATATAAAGAAATTTAATAAAGTATTCAAAATACAAGCTTCCTGCAATTAAAAGTTACTGCCTTCGTTAAAGAAAAAAAAGTTAAAATAACTATCCAGACAAAGATATAAAATAGTGAATGTAAAACAGAATTATAATATAGCCACGATATAACGCGCGCTCTGATTGGTTCAAATCTATGCTTCATTACAACGATAAAGTCATGGTTTTCGCTTGCTTGTTGCGAAATAGAGCACTTGTGATGTTTGGAGAGACACTCGAACCGTTGTAAAATCACTTGCCTGCGGCTTGTGATTTTGCAACGTCCTCGTGTTTTTCCCAACATCACACGTGCTCTGTTTCACCGATAAAGTCATATAGCATAAAAGGCGAAGGTGTTACTGTTAATGTTTATCAGTTATAAGAATATTGCATCTAAAATGTTTTGGGTCGATTATTTGTTTTGTCAAAAATTTTGCCATTTTTCCAATCGATTATGGTTGTTGTAGATCCAGGTATGTTTTGCAATATTTTGATACATTATTTTGTAACAGTGTCAAAGTTTGTTAGATTATTCTTATCTCCAATTAAATGATCCTAGCCGTAACTGAGTAGTTTTATTATAATAAATTTACAAAGTATAAGTACATTCATTTTACCAACTTAATTTTTGAACTATTTCTTTTCAATTAACAATTAATTAAATATAAGCAATGTCATTTCCTGAGCCCAAAATAGTTTCTTAACTTTAGGGATTATTCATTGTAGGAGTCGTTTAGTAGAGAATACTTCCTGCAAACGATTTTTGCTTTTATCTTCAATCTCAATACTTCGAATTAAAAGAAAAACTACAAACCAACAAAACTGACAAACTCGTCTCTGACTGTGGCTTATTCCTCAACATCTCAGATAGAGTGTAAAGCAATATCTTTCTTCGCCGGATATCGAGAATCCAAGCGCGATCATCATATGGGAAACTGGGGACAGGAAATAGATGCGCGGACGGTTTTTCCTCTTGTCCGTGTGTCCATTTCCTCTTCCCAGATGTCATATGATGAACACGCTTGAATTCTCGACCTCTCGCCGAAGGAAGACACTGTTTTACAGATTAGATCTCAGAAGGTACGTACACTACTTTACTTGTTTTAATTAGGACCTAGACTGTTATTCATATTTTTGGACTGATTTTATATTCTTAACCTTTGCGGCTTAGCCGCATTGTATGCCTATTTTCTGTAATTTACATACTCTTGTATTGTATAAATATTATATTAACTTTGGCGAGCATTGTGGCGTATCATCCGGGCTCTAACGGACATTTTGGCGGGCTCTAATATATAAGAGCCGGCCGCTAGAACACAATTATCATTAAATAAATATCCGCGTTTCTGAAGTAGCAAAATGTTCTTGTTTTTGTGCTAAATGCTCTCCAAATTTATAATAATAGTAATGTAGTTGATGTTCTTGGGCTTAAATATGTTTTGGGCCCTTCTCAGCGCTAATTTTAACCCTCGCTGCACTTGGGCTAAAATGAGCCTGAGTCGGGCCCAAAACATATTTACGCCCGCAAACATCAACTATATTGTTATAATACATACCTCTGGCTGCCTCAGCAAATGCCCCTTGGGCAATTTTATGAAGCTCCTCACTCGTCACAGTCAACAGTACATCAGTTAGCAAGTTACGAACCCTTAACATCTGAACAGGATTAAGTAAAGAAATTTAAATGTGACAGAGAAAGCTTGTTGACCATTTGCATCTGGTTTTTGACAGTATATAACTTTTGATGAGCTACTATTCAAACAAATCTAAATAAAAATGTTACTGACTGTCAGGGATCAGCATTTGAAATAAACAGTATTGTTCTAAACAAGTAGAACTAATGGCAAAGTAGAAAATTTGTTTTCCAATACGTTTGGGTGTCCAGAAAATGAATACCAAGATCCAATAAAGGCTTTGAAATAATGGAGTTCAGAATTTTTTTAATAATGATTCTCAATGACCAAAGATAACAAAATTGCAGGAGTTATCTTGGGGTAGTAAAAGTAAGATTTCCTGGTCAGGAACCATAAAGGATGTAAAATTAATAAGGGCTGAAACTCATAACTGAATTGTAGCTGATACAATTCACTCACAAAAAAAACAAGATTGCTATGAGTGTGAAGATCATGGCTACTTAAAACTTTATTACAGACCTGGCAAAAAACAAAACAACTTTAAGAAAAATTCTACTGCTGTTTGTAGCACCAATGGGATATTATTGTCATATTTTTTTAGTATAAGTAACATCTTAACTAGTTCGATCCCAGCTGTATTGCTAAATTTTCCCAACATGCTTCCAAACTTTTCAATAAACAACTTTGAGAGAATTGTACTTTTCATCTTTTGTAGATTTTTAATTTCTCATTGCCAAATGTTTTATTTTTTACATGTGATGTAAGGAGAAGTTGAACAATAACTTGAAATCGTGGTTGCCAGACCAGCAACCATGAGTGAAAAACCAGTTGCCTGCAGACCAAGTTGGTAAATTATAAAATGAAACCGAACAAGCAAATCTGAAAGATTATAATTAACAAAAAACGTTTTTTTTATCTCTGGCCTGTCAATTCATACTCCTACAAAAACTTTGCAATGTTAATAAATTTACAAAACTGGAAAGGTGTTAAGTTTCTTAAAAAACAAATTATTTAATTAATAAGGAATTTTAGTTGTTTGTGTGTCAAAGTTCACAACTTGGATAATATTTGATTCAAAGCAAACTCTTCAGATTGCAAGAAAAGTTTCCAAAAAAACAGAACAGGTTTTCATGCAAAATGCGCTTCCTGAAATAAAAATTATAGTAATTGTTTTATGACACTGGTATTGAGGCAAACAGTGATATAGACAGCTAAGAAGAATGGTCAGGAATGAGATGGTACACTGAGGCATGTGTTAATGAGGAATGATAGGCATGTTTTGAGAAAAGCATTGGAGTTTGAAGTGAAGGTGACGAGTAGGCAAGTATGATCATGTGGAAAATGCAAGTGGAGAAAATAAGCCAATCCTTTTACAAGCCTAGTGGCCTGTGGGGCCAGCAATTATCTCCAGATTCTGTAGTGTTAAGTGGGTGAAAGTCTGACACCCACTGGATAGAACACTAATCTATTGTACGTTAGTAAAAGTATAAGTTTTTTGTTTAATGTCAATTGCAATTTAGGAAGTGGTTGCCCATACTTCCAAGCCAGTAGTTAATGTTTAATCGCTTGATAGCTCAGATCTTGACATGAAAGTCAAATTAGAACGATGTTACCTCCCAGCAGATGCTGGTAATGAGTTAGGAAAGCCAAACTGATGGAAAGCTAAGTTGGCTTTGGCAAATATTTGAATCTGGGCAAAGTGCCGGTATCAATTTGGAGACCTTGTGGCAGGAAAGCAGAGATAAACAAGAATGCAATGAATCGAGCAAGATGGAGAGTGGGAGTAGGAGAGAATGATGCCAGAGTGGGATAAATCTGGCCATCCTCAATTATGGAAATAAACCCAGACCAAAAGTGATTGATTGATTGAACAACTGAACACATTTCAGTGACAGGATGACATCTCAAGCATTAGTACTCAAACTTTGCTTACCATGTCACGATGTTTCTCTTCTTCAGTTCTATTATCAACCTCCTCATCTGACGAGCCACTGAGGTCAGGTGAAGGAGAATGTCTAATACCTGTATGGTGTCTCCTTTTTCGATGTTGCCGCCCTCCATCGGTGTCACTATCATCATCTGATGAATGATGATGACTATGGTGATGACTATGATGATGATGATGCTTGTACTGATGCTGACTTTGTCTTCTTTTTTCCAGCTCTTCGTCTTCATCATAATCTTCCTTTTCGCTCTGCTAAAAAAATGTAATTATAATAATGAAATTTAGAGCTAGATTCTCACAACACACTAGTCAAACTATAAAAATTATTAAAACATTCACAAAAAAAATACAAGATTTTGGCAACCAAAACAACTGCCTATTCAGAAGCTTTTATTTTCTAAAGAAAATAATAGGGGAATCTAGTGCAAAACTGACATAAGTGACTTTGTATGAAAAGCTAAATTCTCCTAGGGATTTTAAAGATATGATAGGGCTAATGTAAGGTGAGATAAGAACTTGATCAAAAGTCACTTTCATTGTTTTTGAACTAGACCATTCAATTCTCCCAAGAGTTTTAACGACATAATGATAGGGATAATGTATGGAGAAACAAGAACTTGATCAAAAGTCACTTACGTTGTTTTCGCACCTAGACCCTTACTTTACTGATTATTGGTGGAGGCAGCATGGTGCAGTGGTCAGAATAGGGGATTTGAATGCAAAAAACCCAGGTTTGATTCCCCAACTCAGACCACTGAATGAATTTGTCCTGAGAAATCACAGACACAAATTTACCAGATTTTGTAAATAGCCAACTGGTTTGCCTCCTACCAGTTGGGATTCTTAACTGCGAAAAATGGGATATTTTAACATGACACTAAAAAGTCCATTTGGGGAGGTGTCATTAAGTATGTATTAATTTTGTATCAAAATAGTCCAGCACAAAAAAGGGTAATAAGTTAGGTTTGTCAGACCTCATCTGGTTCCTCAAGCTTTGGTGATGTAACAGGTGATGATACTTTTCCATGGTCATAACCAGCAATACTTGACAGTGACGAAGCTGATGACACAAGGGAACCTTTCTTTTGTTCCTGTTCTTGTTTTTTCTGTTTCTGCTTTTCCATCTTTTCCAAACCTTCCCGGATCCAGAGAGGAAGGCCTTTTTTCTTGACCTCTGAAATCGAATAGAAACAATTTCAGAAAACATAAAAATAGTTTTTTACTATTTACAACTTTAACTAAAGTTTTTTTAATTTTTAAAGTTTTCTAAACCACCATCTTCTAGGATATCCTTTGTTACTCCTATAGCCCAATGCATACATACTTGAGTCTGGTTATAAGTTAAACACTCACACCCTCTTAGGCCCTGATTACATGGAACAGGTTGACCCGGTTGAGCGGGCTGAGTTTTTTGTATAAGATCCCGGCTGTCCCCATGAAATCTGTAAAAACTTGGCTTGCGATTACATGTATTACCAGGCTGAGGTTTAGTTTTCAGCCCACTTAACCAGGACAGCCTGTCTCTTATAATCAGGGCCTTACAAAGAACCATGGCAAAGTAGCTATCTCTGACATCAGCTGCATCAACAAAAACAATGCTTATGCAAAAGTTTGTGTGTACAAACAGAATATTATAATGGTAAGTGTGATATTACTTGATAAAAAAAAACAGACTGTTAGACTTCTCCTTTCAATACTACATCTTTCATAGTTAAGTAACTGCATTTTTTTCCAAAATACAATTATCATAGTTATTCAAAACAATACAATTATCATAATTATTCAAAACAATACAATTATCATAATTATTCAAAACAATACAATTATCATAATTATTCAAATTCAATCTCTTTTAGTGTTTCTATGAAGGGTCAAGTGCAAAAACGATGTACAAGTGACTTTGTATGAAAAGCTAAATTCTTCTAAAGGTTTTAAAGACATAATGGGGATAAAGTAGGGAGAAGCAAGAACTTGATCAAAAGGCACTTACGTCATTACCTTTAAATTGTCCTGGAGGTATACAAATTAGATATTGCATTAAGTGTTTTTCATTTGCAGAACTGAGTTAGGTGGCACGCGTAAACTAGCTTTAAGAATGCCTTTTTTTGTTATAAAATAATTTATATTTCAAACTTCACAGCACCAACTCACCAGTTAAAGAACTGAAATCAGGAAAAGCTTGTGGTAATATTTCAGGTTTGTCGCGATGTGGCTGTTCTCTGTTCATGTAAGGATCCACAAAATGGTTGTTTCCAGTTGAGTAGTCAAACACCTGCGCTCCAGGTAACATCGGGACAGCATCTTGGCCAGGTTCAGGATGGCGGCTATAATCATAGGATCCATGACCATAATCAAACTGCTGTACAGGTATGGGGCCTCCACTGTATGGATGTTGGACCGGTTCCGAGAAGCCGTGATTGTGATCAAATGTCTGTATTTTTCCAGCATCACCCGAGCTGTGGTGGTAATCCTGAACGATTGCTGGTTGTACAACATTTCCAGAATTCTCAAATGGCTTTAGGGCTGGCAACTCTCCATCATTATCTGCATCTTCCATGGCAACTGTTTCTAGGTTATCTCTGCCAGGAGTTTGGCGATTGGCAGTAGGATCTTCAGACCATCCAGGTGGGGGAGGTTCCTTAAACTCATCTGGGGGTAGCGGGGGTTTCGTGCCTTCAACATATTTTGGTTGCTGGTAGTTAAATCCTGTATCACTGCTCGAGTACAGAGGGGGTGCAGCACTTACAGCAATTTGTTCTTTAACAACACAAAAGAAAAGGAACATTAAACTTTCAAAGAAGATTATTGCAGGGGTGGACTTTGATATGAAATGAGAGGGGTATAAATTTTGATATCAACTAAAGTGATCTTGGCACAACACTGGGATAGCCGTTTACGCGGGATGCCATCGGGAGAGATAATATACTTTGGAAAATGCAAAGGAGCATGTTGCGAGTACATGAATGATTTTTCTTTTTTATGAATTGTGTTAACAGTAAGAAAGCCACGAAGCACTTGCTGTGACATTTTCATGTGGCTTTGTTCCCCAAGACCCAATCCAAAATGCTGTTAGTTTCAGTAAAAATACTGTCTTGCGGCCTGTAGTTCCCAGTAAGCGCGAAGAACCAATTACAGACGCAGTAAGTTCCAGTAAAATTACTATCACGTTTAGTTCAACTTGAGCGTTGATAAAACCGAATTTATAACGCGGTATGCCACAGGCATCCCATGTAATTATTACTCAACAAGAATTCAATAGTAACAATTACAGCTGCCATGCAAGAGATATGAAAAACAAAAAGCTGGCAGCATACTTAAATAACTAAGATAGCATTACATTTAAAAAAAAGATTTGAGGTGATAAGTGATGCGTGTTAACTGAGTCGTGAAGTGGCGAGCTGTATTTTACAGTATTGTGATTCACTAAAACATTTTGTGAATTTGTCACCTCAAAATAAGACTTTTTGTTTGCTAACATATGTGATTCCATATTGGCTATTGTTTTGAATTCTTAGCCTATAGCAGCAAAATACTTTTCTGGATGATCCACGGTTCATATTTACAAACAATATGTTAAATATTTTTGCTACCAGTTCAATATGTTGGTTGTTGATTTTCATTCATGAGAAATTTACTAGCTTGCAATGGCACAGTTTTAATCAAAATGTGGCATTTCAAACTTTAAAATATTGTTTGTAAATGTATCTTATATCTTTAAGCTTCCTTACACTGTACTTCCAAAAAAACTTTGAAGCTTATAAAAATCAGTGAATTCAAAACTGAACAATTCAAATAAATAAAATGAACCGTGGACCATCCAGAAAAGTATTTTGCTGCTATAGGCTAAGAATTCAAAACAATAGCCAACATGGAATCACATATATTAGCAAACGAAAAGTCTTATTTTGAGGTGACAAATTCACAAAATGTTTTAGTGAACCACAATACTGTAAAATACAGCTCGCCACTTCACGACTCAGTTAACATGCATCACTTATCACCTCAACTTTCGATAATAATTGTTAAATCTTAATTTAATCCGTATACTGTAATTTAAAGTGGTGTGTACAAATAAAGTTGCTTAAGGCTTGAAATTAATAAAATATCATGCTGCATTTTTTCAAATGGTTTCTAAATTTTAGTTACAAAATTTTTACACGATCTTTGAACATTAGTAGTTAGGTATTAAACCTTCTGGGTCCAGTTGTTCAAAAGCCGGTTTCCCCTAACCCAGGGTTAAATGTATAACCCATGATCTAAACAGCCTTCATAAATAACCATTTACTTTTTCTTAAAGAAGAAATTTGTGTTTGAATTTTTGCTTAACCCAGGGTTAAACTTAACCCTTTCACACCAAATCAGTTATTAACACTCAATTTCTCCTTACATAACTAATACAAAATAAGACATTTGGTAAAGAGAAAATGAGAATTGATCAAACAAAGTGAACTATT
>JAOTRI020141129.1:0-10743 GCA_028564885.2 Zoanthus sanctaehelenae
TGAAGTTACTTTCACCCAAAGGTACCTTAAATTAAAAGTAAAAAGGCTTTGTAATTAAGAGCAAACAATTTACAATGAAGACTTACAACACAATTTGTGATAATTTTTATTAGAGACAGTTATTAACAAAAAAAGAGAGCAATAGCATTCTTCACATTGACATTCCTAGAAGCCACCTTCAGTTGGAAAATTAAGGAATGTAATAACTGTGCGAAGCAACTAGTGAAACATGAGCGGGTGTCAACTCGGTAAACGAGCACGGAAAATGTTGGAGAGACTTGTTTGCTCTTGAGATTGCGTTAAAAATAATATCTCAGATCAAAAGTGAAATGAAAAGATGTTTTACTGGGTCATTAAAAAAAATTAATATACCCAGGCCTGTCATGATCAAGTGGATCACATCTAGTGCAATTTGCATGCATTTTCTTGTCAAAGCCGCATTCCCACACAGCTTTCCTCAAATAGGCCAACTTTCCCACATTTTTCATTTTTTGGTTTGGTGTTTCTTGTTCTAGTTCGTTTTATATTTTATTTAGCTGGTTTATTTGATTATAACTGAAAACATAAAAGCTTGCAAGGAAACACAATGAACTTTTGTATAATATACACTCAGTAATAAAGATTTGTTATTGAATAATTCATTTGGCTTAATTGTTTTAATTTTAAATCTATCTTGTACTTAGATAGCAAGAAAGTATCCCTCAATATGTAAGTCAGTTATTCGTGTATTGTCCCTCATCTCAATTTCCAAAACTTGGCAGGCCTCTATTGCTTCTTCGTAACCATTGAAATACAAAAAAATTAGGTCGGTCAGACTGAACGCAGAGCAGGAAAAGCAGTAAGTTTTTATCATAATTAAGTGCACTGCGAATATGATTTCGCCATTATTTACAGTAGAGCAAAAATTGTTACTATTTTTATTTATAGCACATTAAGCTTCAATATTTACCTGGAACGACATATACATTGAAAAAGAAAAACAGATATTATTCTAACAAATTCCTTTTTTTCCAACTGGGGTGTATTTTCCTAGTTTTTTGTCCTTTATTTGGACTGGAGTAACAATTATTTCCTAGCATGCAATCAAAAAAGTACTATTGATTTTAAAAAAGTGCAGACCTCTTTATAATCGGAATTATCACATGCTTCTCACAATAAAACTTTTTTTGTAAGAATTTATTCATCATAACATTTTGTAATACAATTACCTTGGGCATACTTTTCTTCCGACCAGCTTTCGCCCTAAGCCCTCCGTGGGCTTTCTTCTGATCCTGAGGCGGCTTTTCTTGCAACTTGACACGCCTTTCCTTAAACGCAAGAGCTTTGATATTTTTCCACACATCACCAATAGAACAAGCAACTAGATTTGTCCCGGGGTATATAATTAATCGATAAAAATAATACTCAATGAAAGTCGATATTAATCGAAATCAATCAAAACAAATTAACTGATTAATATTGGTAATTGACGATGAATCGATAGCCAGAAAATTTGTGACCGTTTATTGATTATTAATCGATAATGGTAATTAGTATAAATCTACAATGTTCTATTGTTAATCTGTGAATTTGATTGGCTCTTTCACTGTTTTCTATCTGTTCATAGAAATCAGTTGTGAATAGCCAATGAAAATCGTTCTTCTATCAACTTTGACCAATCACGAAGATTCATGTACATGACTGACAAGAATCGCTTTGAGGAAAAAATAAGAAACAATGGCATTGCGACAATTTGCCAAAATTTTGGTTAACACAATAGAACATTTTTTCCTAAATGTTACTCCACATTTTTATGCAAAGAGAATATTGTAAACTTGTACTAAAACAGTTAGACTGATTACCGTTATCGATTAATATAGATTCTGATTGTTAACAGGGTTCAAAATAGCAGCCAGCTCTTGGGACAGCCGGCAGATTTTGGAACTTGCTGACGATTTTCGTTTCCACAACAGTTGTCTTGTATGGGTTACTTATATTTATACCGTTTTGTTAACAGGATATTTTACCTGGCTACGAAAAAAGCCAGCAAAATATTTTGGACCAAACAAAAGAGCTTACAAAAGAAAACAAAATTTTAGAATGTTTATTTTGAACCCTTGCTAAACATTTAGACTTTGTTGTGATGCATTTTTGTCTATTCAATGATGTTCACTGATGAAGAAAGAGAATGAAGTGCCACTTGCTGTCATGCAATATAGTTCAAGTTGTAATTTTGCTCTCCGGTTCACATTAAAAATAATTTCTAACACATTCTACAATAAATAAAGTATTATTTTCTTTCATAATTTTTAAATTCAAATTTAATTATAAAAAGTGAAAATATGAGTGAGCAAAAACAAAAAGTGCACAAAACAGTCCCTGCTCAACCTCCTAATTTAACAATTAGTTTCATTTGGACTTACAAGAAATGTCCATCAACATGTTGTGTTTTTGTTTTATCAGGACTTGCAAAGGAAATATTTTTTGAACAAATAAAATAGCCTCAATTTCAAGCTATTCTAGACAATTGATTGTCTGAACCTCTGGCAGCCTGTGGCATTCTGGGAACTGCATGTTTCAAACCTCAGAAGAAGCCTGTGGTGGTGAAAGGTTGGTTTGGCCACATCCAGTGGAGTGACTCGTGGTGAATAGTGTCTACTCCTTTTATGTCTCTGGTTCTCGTACTCAAGGACAATGCAAGAGCTTGTAGAAGGTTCTTCAAGAGGACCTAAAGTTATAGGACTGAAGCCTGGCCAGACTTATATTACAATCATGTTATGTGGAGAGCTAGGGCAGCCATACTGCATCAGACCCACATCCCAGTGAATAACTGACATAGTAGAACTAGTAACTGTCAAGCAACTCAGAAACTGGTATAACAAATGAAAATCACTTCAAAAAACTAAACAATTGCCAATCCATTTTTTCTAAAAAAAGAACTATTACCAGTCACTTAGTTTCAAATGAGAATACTGCAGTACAGAGTTTTTAGCATTAAGAATATAGAAACATCTGATGTTGAGTTGAATTTGTAGAAGTTTTTATCTACAAAAAAGGGCAGCCGGTCATTTAGGCCTGGCAGTTACTCATCTATAAAACTTTCTTAGAGTCAAATGAAAATACTGCAGCACCATAAACTACCAACTGATATTTACTTAAGCTGCCTGCCATGTAATGTTTTGAGTTGCCTAACTGGCTGTCGGTCATACAGACACAGCTAATAAAATTAATGAATTAATCAAAGTAACTTGATTAAGAGTTAACATATTCTATATTCTTCCATGTATGGCATTTAGCAATGCTTGCCTTGAAATACATACTGGATTCCATCTCTAAGTGTGTTTCACAAAGATGTAATCAAAGCAATTTATACGTTTACTTCAAGTTTCGAAATAGCATAGAAATGACAAAAGTATTCCAGCAAAACAAAACACTCAATTAACAATAATTTAAAATACTAGGTTCTTTGCAGTTCACCCAATCTTTCATTTCAAACGTGGCAAAAGAAAATTAGAAACAATTTTGCAACTCAAAAAGTTAAAAAATTAAACCAACAAACATAATCTCTGCTCGAATGAAAACGATTTGAAAAAATGATTTTGGATGAAATCAAAATTTTATGCAGTTAAAAATTTGTTCGACAAAATTTTTCACATGATTTTGGGAAGTGTACTCTTCATTTTACAGTTATCTCACGTGCGATAAAATAAAAGATTCCAGGTATAAATCAAATTGGTTGTATCCAAATAACAAACGATCATTACCAGAAAAAACGTTTTACTTCTTTTTAAGTCATACAATTATTTTACATAACTTAGAACAACAAACGAGTGAGAAACCTCTGATAAAATTGGCTGCCAAAAAAATCGCCGACCTCGCTAAGATGTAAGTTTGATCGAATGTGTTCCATCAAAAATTTTAATTATATAACAACTACTTCTTTGAGCAAATCGCTTATTCTAATTACCTCCCTTTATTCCAGAAGAGTAATTCTGCTACTAAATAGTTCTAGAAAAAAACATAAAGACAACTTACTTAATATATCTTGTTCTTCACAACGTGCTTCCTACGGCAAAAGAGACCAAACGCCAGCCTTTTGCACACCCTTATAGTGGGGGGTACAGCAATTGCTTTTGCAATACGCTTACCCCATTGTAAACGTGGTGACGTTCAGGAACCAAATAACTATCACCTCGGGAGCCCCATCCAATGTAGTGCCATGTTTCACCAGTAGAAGAAAATTGCTAGTATTGGTAAGTAAAATGCCGTGATGTTCAGTTATTTTATGCAGGTAAAAAAATGAAAGCTAAAAAACAAAAAAGGCCCAAAACACATCATCTTTCTTTGGACATTATAAAAAAACAAGTGTATCAATTTTGAATTGCCCTTGATATTCAGCATTGTCGAAAGTACGTCAGGTAGGAAGCTAGTAGTGCATGATTATCTTCTTTTGTATTTTTATGTAACTTTACAAGGAGGTTTTTTAGAAGAAAAAAAAATGTAATCTCGTTAGCCTTGTCGGTTAGTTGCCAGGTTGATGAGTTAGACTCCCGGCCAGACCAGTTCTCAGGTTCATCTCATAAGGACGTTAAACCCTAACCGTGATAAAGTTGTTGTTCCCCATTGAATTAGTAGACCCAGCCAAAAAAAATGACACCTAAATGAAGTCTTTATTGTTACGTTTGAATTAGCTGATAAGGCAATCCGAATATTAGCCGCTTCCCTTCCAAATCTAATTGGGATTGTAGCAATAGCTACCAATATTTATCAATTATTATCAGAAGTAAGCTTATGTCAGCAGTCCCGAAACGATTTTGGTAAATTTTCCGTATTGGAGGCTACTATTGTTTTTATCATACAAACTAAACCTTACCCAGGCCATAACTTTACTTTACTATCACCCAACTAGTGGACTAATGCAAATCCTGCATTTTAATCAGCTATAAATTGTTACTAGTAAGAGAAGTATTAGTAATAGTCATTGAGTAGTGAAATTTGCTCGCTTTCTTTCATTTAATTTTTTCCCAAATAAATCTTTTTTCAACTTGCATTTGCTAACTTTATTATTGCTTTTTTGTCCAACTAGTTGGGTGATACTAAAACAATTAGACCCTTTGCCCTCAAGGGCCACGGACAATGAGGTGAAGCCGAATGGGCTAATGATGTGTAGCCCTTTAGCGCTATGTGTCTAATTGTTAAAAAGTTATCACTATTAAAGTGTATATACGTAAATAGATTGGCCCCGGATTTTTTTGTGATTGTTTTGGTTTCCCATAATGCAATCTTGATAATTCTTTAATATCATCTTTCAGTCATTTTATTCCTTCTAAACAGCCAGTCATCAAGTGCAGGTATAATTTTCAAGTTGTAGTCTTCCCATCTATCTTGTAGCACATAACAAAGTGCATTGTAGACACCATACTCACTTAAATTGGTTGAATATATGTACAGAAAATCAGCACTAATTTCTTTGTGCATAATTCAGAGCATTTAAACTGTGATAATCAATATAATTATTTTCTAGATGATTATTGGTTGTTAGAAATGTTATTTACTTGAGACTTTCTGTTGTATCTACCTATTACCATAGTTCTGTGTGTAATAATTTAGTGGGGTTTATTATATAAGAAGATCAATTGGGTATTGCCAATAGAAAAACATACATGGAATGGCTTCTCGTTTTGACTTTTATTATAAAAACAAATACATTTATTGAATATTTATTTACAGCAAAACAGGAAAAAAGCTTTTTTAAGGTATTTCGTTATCAGTGTGCATTCAAACTTGTCAAAAGTTGGAAACAAGCTTTGAACAATTTATTAATGGACATAGTATATTTCCAATATAACTCGATATATAGTTTATGCCCTGGTTAATTTTAACCCAATAGCTGGCATACATAACAATAAATTATGATAAATTGCTCTCATAATGTGCATGTTCATCAAATGTTCTATGCATGTTACAAATTTTAAGAAAAAGTAAAATTTAATAAGTTAATAAGATTAAATTGATAACAATGAATAAAACTATACAACAAAGCTAAAACCAGTAAAAGATTTAAAAGTGAAGGCAAGGGAGGTAAAATATGATGAAAGCATTATTAAAACTAGTAAAGAATAATTTAGTAAAAGCAGTAAAGGTGGGTTTCAAGCTTCAACTTGGGATATAATCATCAGCTAGATAGAAGTGGGAAGTTTGAATGATGATTCATCAACAACAGCTTTCATTGATAATCTTTTATATCTAATATATTTGTTTCTAGATAACACCAACAAAATGTCCTCAAGGGGTCAAACTGAGACTCGAAAATTGAAGCAAAATCTTGAAGAACAGTTAGATCGACTGGTACAACAGTTAGCAGATCTAGAAGAAAGCAGGTATATTTTCCATATTTGAATCACCATGGCATGATAAAGCAAGAAAAATCATTTTTTGTAGGTTAGGTTAGGTTAGGCAAAGTGTTTGTTTGGCTGTCTGCTGTTTATTTGTTTTAAAATATTTTATCTTATATTGTTATCTTTAGTTAAGGTTTAGTGTCTTAGGAATGCTGGCCAGACCTCAAGAGTAGGTCAAACGTCCACAGTAGATCAAACCTCCACAATAGGGGAAACCTCTGCAGCTTATAAAACCTCCACAGCTATTCAAACCTCCACAGTTGGTCAAACGTACACAGTTAATCAAACCAGCACATTTGGTCAAATCTGCACAGTTGGTCAAACTTACGCAGTTAATCAAACCAGCACAGTTGGTCAAATCAGCTGGTCAAACTAGTACAGTTGGTCAAACCAGAACACTTGGTCAAACCTGCTCAGTGGGTCAGTCCTGCTCAGTTGATCAAACCAGCACAGTTGGTCAAACCAGCATAGTTGGTCAGACCTACTTAGTTGGTCAAACCTGCACAGTTAGTCAAACCTGCACAGTTAGTCAAACCAGCACAGTTGGTCAAACCTGCACAGTTAGTCAAACCTGCACAGTTAGTCAAACCAGCACAGTTGGTCAAACCAGCACAGTTGGTCAAACCAGCACAGTTGGTCAAACCAGCATAGTTGGTTAGACCTGTTCAGTTGGTCAAACCTGCACAGATAGTCAAACCAGCACAGTTGGTCAAACCAGCACAGTTGCTCAAACCAGCACAGTTGGTCAAACCAGCATAGTTGGTCAAACCAGCATAGTTGGTCAGACCTGCTCAGTTGGTCAAACCTGCACAGTTAGTCAAACCAGCACAGTTGATCAAACCAGTACAGTTGGTCAAACCAGCTCAGTTGATCAAACCTGCCCAGTGTGTCAGACCTGCTCAGTTAATCAAACTAGTACAGTTGGTCAAAGCAACAAAGTTGTCAAACCAGCATTGTTGGTAAAAGATTTATGGTTGGTCAAACCTGATCAAACTGGCACAGTTGGTCAAACCTGAACTGTTGGTCAAAATTAATGTTTACATTAACTGTGTCTGTGGGGAGGAGGGAACAATGCTTTACCTTAATTTAGGTGATATACAGGATTAGCATTGTTTGTAATGATTGTATTTTCTGTTCCTTTACCCAATGCATGTAACAGTTACAATGAGTTCTGGCCTTGATAGATGTTATGTATATTATTAAACTAATGATATGAAATGACTTAATTGGCTTACTTGGATCTTGTTTATGTTTTAGAGAGGATCTAGATGATGAAGAGTATGAAGAAACCAAAGCAGAAACGTTAGAGCAACTGAAAGAATTTAAGGAAACACTCGATAAGTTTATGGCAGGAGATATGTCATTAGTTGATCAGCTGAGTGGCATGCAGTTGGTATGGCTTCATTTGCATCAATTATAGAATTATGTTAGATCATAAATCAAAGAACTAGTGGGCACTAGTTATGGTTGTACAAAGTAACAGAAGTTATATTTACTTGAATGTGCACATGTAATATACTCTCAGTTTAATTCAATTGACATTTCCATTCAAAGTGTATGGTATAATAGATTTTATCTGTATCATTGGATAATGCAATTCATGACTTTTGAATGGCTTAGCCATTATGGTGTATGAGCCAATATACTATAATCATAATATACAAATATGGTAAGTGTACTCATCAGCTTAATATTAAAAGAGAGCTAATAATTTTCCCTCAAGAAACTATGGTGGCTGACGAATATCGCTTGGCACTGGAGTTGAATGAAAAGAAAGTCATTGAACTATAAAAAAAGTGATGCTAGGGAGCACAAAGAAAACCACTTTAAGTATGGCATGAAAATATTTAAAGGCAAAATTTTGACAATTTAAGCATCCGTGTTAGTCAAAGCAAAACATTTTCAACAATACAAGTTAAGAGAATTTACAAATACATTAAGTTAATTAGTTACTTGCACTAACCTTTTCGTACTGGTTTTTGACTCCCAGGAACAAATTCCACTTGACATTACAAATTTCAATCAAGGAAATGAATAAAGAAGATCTTAATTCCTGCCTAAAAAGTTTTTTATACATCCGACAACTTGGGAAACTTTGCACATATAGGAAGCAACTAGAGTTCCATCACTTTCCTCCTCAATTTAACTTTAATTTACAACTGCACCAATGTACAAACTCAGAATAAATTGATCAGTAAATATTTACAGAATTATTTTTTCATCCATTCAAACAATGTAAATTTGACAAACTTGACATGATGGTATAATTGTCACGTTTTATAATTCATTCAGAACATCATAGTTCCTTTTTTCATAAACATATGACATCATTATCAAGAAATGAGTTATACTGGAAATGATCTGTACATTTTAAAATTCCTTTCTTCTTACAAATTAAAAAGTCAAGAAGTTTTGTCTTGGGGGCATTTATAATAAGACAATTATTCCATTCATGCTTGTTGGATATGAGATGATTATAGCCAACTGGGTGCTGCTACGTGCCTTGTTAGCAATCTACCATCTCACATCCAACGTGCACTCGTGGAATAGTTGTTAACTTAAATAATTCCGAGTTTCACCAGTATTCCACAAATTTAGTGATCCTTCACCCTGTTTAAATCTATTCTGTGTTGAAATGAAGTTATTTGTTCTTCCACATATTTTGTCCATATATCGAGAATTACTCTATGTTAAGCCTCCCACAACTGACTCTTAACTACTGACAGTAGATAATTTTCACTTACTTAATGTTGATCTTAGTTCTAAGATCTCACAACCCAGTCCAAATGTTACAATTTTTACATTTATCAGTATCTAAACTATCACAACAATTTAGATCTGAAGAGGCTGTTGTTAAAAACTTGTAGCTTACTCTTAAGTATATTTATTGGTTATAAGATTGTATGTGACTAAGATCTGAGCTGTTAATTAAAATATTTAATTGATAAAAATTCAATGGACTACTGTCTAATTTTGTAAAACTTTATAGAGCACTTTAACCATCCTGCTACTACAGTAACTATACCTCTACTCCACAGTTTAGCCATAACCTACACACATGCCACAAATACCTTCACCTTATAACTACAAATCATGCAACTGGATTAACGGTGGACGGTTGTGCAATCCTTGTTAGGACTTGTAATCAGCACAGTATAGTTTATCAGCCACTAGCTATGAGCTGGCCATGGTTGCTCCAGTTGTTTGCCAGTTGTGTGCATGTTTGTAGGTTCTAACCGTGGAGTAGAGTAAAGGGGTGGTTTGTGCTTTTTACAGTGTTACATTTGGCAGTTTCCATCTACATAACAGCGTGGTTGGTCCTTGTGTTGTAGTGGTTAACACGTCGGACTAGTAAACCGAAGATGTGGGGTTCGATTCCCGCCAAGGGCTATAATTTTATATGTTATTTTTCTCTTATTTTTTCTATGTTTCTTAAAATATATACAGCATGCTTTTTGTTACATATTAACAAGAATACTGATAAATCTGATACTATAAACTAATTACAATTCTGAGCCAGTGATTCCACATTATATTGCCGGCTAGTTGGGAGAAAATATTGGCAGAGTGACCAGTGCAGCCATGGAGCCAATATGGGAAATATGTTTTCTGTCAACACCGGCAATATAGTGTGGAATCACTGGCTCAGAATCGCAATTAGTTTAATTTATATCGCGATTTTTTCAACTTTTTCAGACACATAAAATTCTGAGCTGGTGATTCCACATTATATCACATCTCTCTCCCTCATCAAAATGTTAACTGTATGGCAATACTCAGTGAAATATTAATCACCACCCAAAAGAATAATTTTTCACACTAGTGCTTTAACAGCTGCTATATTGGAATATTAAACAGGGGTTGGGAAGGACAGAAAGGCCTATGGGCCAATGGCCCGTTTCCTTGAAAATCAATGGGCCATTTTTAAAACTTATGGGCCATTTTTTGAAACTTATGGGCCATTACCAAAATTTAATATGCCAAAAGCTTTTGTTTAACCATACTGATAGTTCACATTTTAATGTAAAAAATGTACAGTTTTTATTTGAAATGTATTTAATGTATCTCTATAAGTTCTCAGCGCAGTTTAGTTACAATGATACGCTAACTTTGCTTTGTATTTTTAGAATTGCTAGAAAAAACGAAGATATGTACTCTGATAAACCAGCGGAATATCGTCTGATTGTCAGTAAACAAAAGTATATAAAAGTGGATGATTAACAAGCTCATTCGAACTTAATATAAAACTTTTTTGAAGTATATGTTTTTGTCAACTTCAAAAACTTGTAAAACATGCGGAGTATTTAATACTCAACGTTTTGTGTTTTACTTCCGGCAAATAAATTTAGCGATCGAAACGTTCACA
>JAOTRI020141140.1:0-21059 GCA_028564885.2 Zoanthus sanctaehelenae
TATCAGTATTCAAACTTAACAGATGGAGTTAATGAAGTGGAACTCAAACAATTCAAAAGCAAGCTGATTTGGGGTCCAGACAAGTACATTTTTCATATTTACTTGCCCGCAACAAGTGTCCAAAATACACATTTCCACACCCCTGCAAGGGCAATCAAACAGATATTGTAGAAGAAAGGAAATGTCACATAGAAGAGGCTGCTAGCAGAAGAAAACAGGTGACATACAAAATCAGTCAGCATCCTAGCTTTGGAGGCCAACAAGAATTGAATTGGGAACAAGCAAGGAAATCTACTCTTACCAAACAGGGTTTAAAATTCATTTTTAGCAACCAGGGCAAAATTTAGCCCCATGTCACCTTGAAAAAGCAGGTACTTGGGGAAATTTGGTGCTGTCCTGGGATGATTATTGTTTATCTATATTTTCGCAAACTTTACCCTCTATATTTAACATAACTGATTCAAACTCTAGAGAGGCAGTTTGCAACAATGATTATAGACATTCATAATTTTAATGATCTTCGAGTTTCAATAATTGAAGTATACATGTGCAGTAAATAGGTGCAGAGGTTGACAATAAAATCAAGTACAAATTATGGAAATTGCGATGACAGAAAAAGAAGATTCCAGCAAACCACGTGCAACTTTTCTTCATACCTACAATATTTGTGGTCAGCCCATACTAAAAAATACAGAGGTTTTTCACGTTAGCAAGATCTGTAAGGTTCTAAAATACCAGAGTTTTCATTCATTGGTTTCCACTGAAATGTTTCTCAAAGCTTTGCAGTTCACATTCCCACTGTCACCTCTGTTTCATTTTGCCAGTCACAATCAAGACAAAAAAGACAAATCAAGAAGTGTTAAAAAGATTTTTGAAAAATTCAATAATAGTCTTGTTTATTTTCACCATTTTCTCCATCACTTGGTGTGATTGATACTGAACTTAGTGCAAATAGTGCCAAAGAGTTTTGAATCCTGTCAAGAAGCAGTCTCAGCAGAAGACAAGATAGGCAATAATTTTCATCCAGGATCTGAACAGTCAACCAACAACTGCGGTAAAAGTACAGGATAACGACACTGACCTAAATGTTAATATAGTATCACCAAAAAAGAAGGCAAACCTGGCAACTATCAGAGTCCTCAAGACCAGAAAAACTATGGGGCTGGGGTAGTGACAACAGGAATTGCCTAAATAAGGCTGCAGAAGACATGCTAAAACTACTATTAATAATAAAAAAATATATTATTATACACCTGGTAAGTGCGGCTAAGGCATAGTCATTAAAACCTTAGAACCATTAAAATATATTGGGCTCCATGCTGATACATTTGCAGCATAATGTCAAATTTAAATATAATTTATAACTCTCAATAAGAGTCAAACCTCGAAGTTGGCTCTCTGGGGGGAAGGTGTTGGAATCACAGCTTATTGGCTGTGTTCTGGATACCACTTCACTCAACAATCTGTTGATGACCTGCTGAGGAGGATTAGGGGCGGTCATTTCAAGCAGCCGTAACTTCCAGTTCTTAACAGCATGAGTGACTCCAAAGGGATCACGAATGTGAGCTGCACAAATTAAATAAAAAACATTTGGTTGTTATGTATGGTTGTTTTGTAATACCATACACACTATGCAAAACAAGCGTCTCCTTCAGTAGACTGGTAACAAGTTTGCATGAAATCAAGGTCCGTAAGCCTTCCATTCATACTATTTTGAGTATTTAGCATTGTGAGATATGTTGTAAAATTGTTTTTTCCTTCAAAATAATCACATATTCACAGAATTAGACAAGATCTTTAGTTTAGGCTGACAGAACAAAATGGCAGAATATCTACTATGACTGATCAACCTTGATTTTGTGCAAACTCATCACCATCTCTTTTAGGAAACACTTGTTTTTCATAGCATCTATAACCCCTAGTTTCTTCAATAAAACTGCAAGAATCTCACCAAAGCAGAAATAGCTGTGAGGAGGCTTAAAAATTATTCATGAAGGTATTTCCAAATCTTAAAATGGGGTGATCCTGGTATCAGAGTTAGAGAATGTAATTGACCACATCGACCTGAGGTAACAAGTGATATTAATCTCATTTCAGGAAGCAAAAATTGTGATCACATTTCTTAAGAAATACACTTATATTTCTGGGAAAAATAAAGGGAGAGTGGAGCATGGAAAAAGGAAGAGCAGTGAAGCACAATGCAACTGCACTCTAGGGAGAGCTCTGAGCTGGCAAGTGTAATGACTAAACAGCCCAATTTTACTTACTTACTATCATGTACATTAATTAGTCCAGCCAACCCCTTCAAGCTAAAAGCCTATAGATTTTGTAGAAAAATGAGAGATTTTGTGAATTGCTTCAATTAAAATTACATGCTCTTCAAATTAATGCAACCTTTGAGAAAAACTTCAGAAGTTGCAGTGCTAAGATCAGCACTCATCAAGTCATTTGAGGCAACTGATAAGCTGGTCAAACTAAAAACAAAAACTCACCAGAAAAATAACACAAGATTCATTCACTTTCAAAATCTCAAATACTGCTAGATTTAAACAATGAAAGTGCATGTTACTCAGGCTTAACGTACATTTTGAGCTAAATATTCAAAAATTCCAATGGTTTTATAAATATTCTCAAGTCCGAGTATTGTAATGCTTTTAGCTTTAGTAGGTTCTTGTTAGAATTTGTTAATATTTACTGTTACATTGAGGTTTACCTCAAATAACCTGTTCCTTAGCTGTTTATACAGTATCTAGCAATATCGGGGGACTTAAAACTGAACGTTTTAAATTGTGATAGACTCTGTAGATATTGTAGTTCAGGTTCAATATGATTTTGAACTGGTTCAAAAAGGTCACACAAATATTCAAATCTCGGCAAAGTGCCAGAATCGAACTGGGGACCTTGTGGTTAGAAACCAGAGATCTTACCAACTGCACTAACCACTGCATTCCATTAAAAAGACCATTCCAAGAACTATGAAACACATTGTAAACATTGTTAATTTAATTTCGCATATTTGTTTTTAGACAACAACAAATGAGCAGAATAAATCACAATATCATTACCAACCATTGCAGGGTATTCTGTAATTCAGCCTTACATTATATTACTAGAGGAAAATGTCTGTATAGGGCAGAACGTACAACTATTCATTATAAAACTCATCTTAGCAAAAGCTAAAAATTCTTAATAAAATAATATATGCAATGAAACTGCACACATAAAATGAATATACATTAGGGAAATTATGCTCTACTCGTGTAAAAGGCTAAACATGTTAATTTTAAAATTGCTAATTATCAAAGTTAGAATTTATAATCAAATTCTAATTGGGTGATTTTACATAAACATATATCTATTTTGTCACTTAACTGTATTACTCTAAAATAGTATCATCTACTTCTAACAAGTTTTACACATTATTTAAATAAAATATATATTTAAATTGATTTTATTAAAGAATTAAAGATCGCAGATCTAATTTAATTTGACTTAATGACTGAGCTATTATGCCAGCCAGCAAAAACATAACAACATCAAATAGAACACATTTATAGGTGAAAACAGAAGAATCCTACCCTCGCTTGTGAGCTGGCAAAACGGACGTACAAGTTCCACAAATGAGAGATTGTTTTTCTGGCAAACTTTTTCTGCGTCTTCACTGCACATTACAGCAATCATGGGGCAAAACGCACCATGTATAAACTCGCTTGCACTTTGAGAACATTGAGCCATGTTGGCTGCTCTCTCCTGGTATATAACAAATTAAGGCCTCATTTCAGTATGGTTAAAACACACTTTTGTAATGATCGCGTGGAAAGATAACCAGACACCAAATCCCTGTTGCTCTTCCGCCATATTGATAATTTTTGCACATGTGAAAAATCCCAGAAAGCATTGCGAGCTGCTCAAGTACCAGTCTTCGTCGTTATCTTGCCATTCCTGACCTGCATTGGGTCACCCCAAAAAACGCAGACTGAAGACAGCAGACCGTGCAGACTGGTACATTTTTCGCTTTTTTTTTTGTTATCCACTTAAAATTTTTGTACTGACAAAAAGGACAATTTTATTAGCTGGTACAATTTAATCCGATGCAATTTTTAATATATGAAAAATTTGGTCGCTATGTTTGTTCACCGGGCAAGACAACCTAACTTTATCCGCGTAGTGCGAATTTCACCATTCAAACGGGACAATTCGGTACAAATATGATCCTAAACAAAGCAAAATGTTTTCTGTTTTATTAAGGATATTCAAACTTCCGGTTTACTTCTATAATCACAGAATAATTTTACATTTTAATACTTTTCTCCAGCTGGTCAGGTAGATCAAATCCACGTTTCTCTACATGTTCCAGCCATTCCGTTCACATGCTGTTGAGACAACTCGGGGGTGCGAGATATCTCGGTCTGGAAGGTAGGGATAGCCCTAGGGGTAAAGTTGTCTCGGTCCATCTGAACGGTTCACACCGAGATATCTCGGTGGTTAGGGACAACTTCGTAAGTCGGGCGCATGCGTTTCTATCAAAACGAGACAAGACGGCGGTTACTAAACAACATTAACCGAGATATCTCGGGGTCAAGTTTTCTCGTGTCAACCAGGGACAGTTTCATCCCTACAACACCGAGATATCTCTATCCCCCGAGATATCTTGCCTCATGTGAACAGGCCCTAAGCAGTACAAATGCAAAATAAAGTTCAGAGCCTTTTGGAAACATACATTATATCTAAATTAGTCTTTCTTTTTCGATATTCAGAATATACTTGCTTTCTTAAGAAATATAAAAGGGTTTCCGTGTTTACATGACTGAAGTAAACAAGCTGGAGGTTGGGAAGACAAGAGATAAGTGTAGGAAACCATGACGCGAAGCGGTGTTCAAACATTTATAGATCAAACTGTAAAGAAAAATTGGCAGTACCTTATATTTGTTCATTTATATGATTTGAATTAAGAATTATTTTAGTATTCTTCATACGGGCGATAATTTAGCAAGGTAGAGAGCCAGAAGAAGTAACGGTTTACTTCTAATCTTTACTTTAGTTAACCCTTTAAATCCCAGTTTTATTTTTAAATTCTCCCAACTTGTCCTTATACACTATATTGAACAAGTTTGAGAGAATTTTACTGTTAATCTTCTAAAGTTTGCTTCGTTTGATCAACTCTCAGTTTCTCATTGCTAAATGTTTTATTTTGTATGTGTTATGTTATGAGAAGTTGGGTATTGATAATCGACTGGGACTGAAAGGGTTAAAAGTGGATGAAAACCGTGTTTACGTACTCTTATGTAAAATGGTTTTTGAACCATACACGTGTACTATCTGAATTATTATATCAAAAATTATAAAAAGCACTTTGAACGAAAAATAAAATTTGTTGTATTTCATTGTTGTAAATACTGTTCCTGATATCTAATGGAGATTTTATAGAGAATGTATGTCTCATTTTAAAACGGTTTTGCTTCACTGCTGTTTTGAGTTTATTGGAACCGCTTGACTAGTGTCAACATTTTCAGTTTTTTTTGTTTGATAATCTCTCTCAAGTTCTAGACTAAAATCTTATATATCTTTGTTCGTTAGCTACCGAAAGAATTAAATGGAGCCGAAATTAATTGTAGAATTGCACACAATTTTGGCTTCCTTCTGATGACCAGTAACTGTTTTGCTATTTTTTTCCGCAGCATTAAAGATATACGTCTGTGCAGATATCTATTTATGCTAATGGAACAGAAAGTAAACAATCGCGTCAGAAAAGATTTGACTGCAGCCTTTATCAGTTCAAACGATGGTTTATGCAAAGCTTCAGCTCACATTTTAACAAGAAAACGATTTAAGCTGTAGCCTGCAAATATTTTGCCGAAAAACCAATTAAGGTATTTCAATAAAGATTTTATTTTACCTGTACTTTGGCGTCAAAGGTTTCTTTCTCAACAGTTTCTCTGTCTTTTTTTCGCTGTGCTCTTTGCTCTTTGTGAGCCTGCAATAGCTTATCTTCTAGTTCCTGTTAATAATAATAATAATAATAATAATAATAATAATAATAACAAAATAATAGCAGTATTTATATAGCGCTGAGCCTAAAGCTCTATAAACGCTTTACAAATAAATACAGGTTTTTGACAATTTGAAGGAACTAGATCCGTAGAGCGCCTCTCACATGATATGGCACAAAGTGGCACTCGATAAGAAGTGCCCTCCGTTGAAGAAACAGACCACAACACTGGTATCTTTACTTCTCTTTACGAGAAGTGTGTGGTTCTTCTAAGTCCCTCGACAGAGAGATCAAGAAACTTGGCCTACGATTTACAGCCTTATCCGAGAAGACGCGAAAGCCTAACCATTTGCAGATATTAGAGCAAAGGCAGCACCTTCTTCTCAATTATTTTAAGACCCTGAGTGTTGGTCCGGCCGGGAATCGAGCCCAAGACCTCCCGCACCGCAGACTGGCGCCTTACCAACTGGGCTAACCACGCGGCGGTTAATATAATGACGAAATTATGAACTAACTTTGTCATCCGTTGTATTGATATGTATCAGAAATATAAATTTGAATGCAAAACAAAACTTCCTGCCATAATTAGAAATAAGAACACCAGCTATCTACAAGTTACTAGTTTGTAAATTTTACATAATATATTCTTTTTGTGAGGTTGGATTTCATTTAGGCGGAAAAATGATATTTTGATTAACACAATGTTTAATAATACTTTTAAGTAATGAATATATTCTAAGGACTATCATTAAGAAATAAAATGAGTAGTGTGGCGCAATTTATTTGCATCATTTTAATGTTAAAAAATCTCAAAACTCTCATGTTATAATGGGGAAATAAAAGCAAATTTTACACACTTATATTGCGCCTTGATTTGATAACGCTTTTTTATTTCATTTAAATGAAAGAACATCTCCTTCGGTAGCCAAAGGATTATCATTTTCCAATGTTTTAAAAAAAAAAGTAAAAAAGAGGAAGATCCTACAGTCAAGTTTATTTTACAACCATTTTCAGTTTAAAGAGATTTAATGGCACTATACAAGGAAGAAGGCTTTGCTACATTTGCTGTTTGTACGCCATATTGGATAATACAAAGTAGTATATCAGCTTTCCTTCGCTTGTGGACTGGTACTTTTTAGAAAACGTTTTGCAGTTCATTTTAGGATTTTAGGATTTGCAGGATGCGTGCTAGACCGTGAGTAGGTTTGTACTCAAAGTATTTCAACAAGTACAACAAAATGGCTTATAATGATAAAATATCATTGTACAATACATACAAAAACTTTGTTCTGGAGTTTCCTCAACTCAGCAGATTTCTCTTTGTACCGTTCCCTTAATTTGTTGTCGTCTTCAGTTACTGCCTGTTCACACTGACCACGACACTCCTGGGTAAAGAAGAAATGGATAATTTCAAAATGAAAAAGATCAAATTAACCCTGACAGTTTATCTTAGACATGTTGCTTGGCGTACCTTACGCCATTCTCAATGATTGGACATATTTTAAAGACCTGATAAGTATGTGGATATATATAATGTAAGGAAATCAACAACTGTATAAAATAATAACAAAAACAATTATTAAAGAATAATATGTAAATATCTATCTATCCATCCATCTGTTTGTCTGCCTGCCTGGCTGTATGTACGTCTTTCTCTCTGCCTATCTGCATTTGTGTGCCTGCATGTCTGTCTGTCTGTCTGTACATCTGCCAGTCTGTAAGTGCCTGTCTGTCTTTTTGTCCTTATGTCTGTCTCTCTGTCTGTATTTTTGAAATTCATTACCAACTGACATTAAAGTGCATATGACACGGATTTTGGCGTTTTCTCACATATAGTGCTTGAGAAAGACGAATTTGATATTCTAAGTCCTCAAAAAAAGAATCTTTTGCGTCTTCGGTTTTTTGCATCTTGAAAACATAATTTTGAAGTAAAAATTTGTCCGGAGTCTGGGTTCTGGTATGACGTCACACTGTTTGCAACTTGCACTCTTATACTATCAGTATAGCTGGTATTTTGACAGCTTTCTTTATTCAGTGCTCCGGCAATACAATATCTTTCTCTATTTTTCGTCGTTTTACTCTCCATCGCTGTTTTTTTCTTTTCTTCAAAGAAAAGTTGCAAACAATGTTACGTCACAGGCGGTGGATTGGCCGCGCGGACGGCGGACACTTTTTAAGCAGAAATCAACATTTTCAACACGCAATAAAACAACGGGAAAAGATTTCGGACAGAAAATAACTTCGGTTTATAGTTAAGAATACATTAAAGTTTAAAAAACTTCAAAAAAAAATCCATGTCATATGCACTTTAAAAGAACCCACACATTTCTTGCAAAGAGCATGGTAGTGATCCTGGTGTTGTGGTCTGTCTCTTCAACTGAGGGCATTTCTTATTGGCTGCCAATTTGCACCGTTACATGTGAGCCGCTCAGCGAACTTTCTAAGACCCTCAAAGTGTTGAAACTTGTTTATATTTGTAAAGTGCTTATAACTCTAAGGATAAGCGCCACATAAATTTAATTATTATTATTGTTATTATTTAATTTTCACGTACATTTTCTAACATTTTTAACATCTATCTCCAACACTACCATGTATTGTTCTCTGTACACGGATCTAGCACAATTTCAATTTCAAGCTGTGGTCATGTTATCAGCGTTTAGGGCACACTTGCATCTTTTTTATCAACAAAAGAGAGGAATGAAGTAATTACGGTTGAGTAAAACATATGTTTTTATTGACGAAAGCACACAGTATCTTAGCAATAATGCTCAAACGTATATACAAACTTTCCATGATGTTATTTTCTTCTTGTAATTAAATTTTTGTTTACTGTTTTCTACATTTTCTCCTTCAGCTAAGTATTTTCTGTTCTTAAAGTAGTTATATTCTCTCTCCAGTTACGTGCCAATTTCGCACAGTGTCTTGTTCTTAAGAGGTGAGTGTTGCTATAATTTAAACAATGACATCAGCATTAGATATAATAATAATAATAATAATAATAATAATAATAATAATAATAATAATAATTGTTATAATATAATAATAATAATGATAATGATGATGATGATGATAATGATGATGATGATGATGATGATGATAATAATAAACAATTAAAATATTGATTATTTAAACTTGGTTGAATGGCCTTTAACATTTCCATGCCCCTAATAATACCTTTAAGTTGACATGTTAAAAAATTGCCTTAAAGATAACTCAAAGCGAATATCTGTAGCTTCAAGGAACATAAACACAATGGTTCTAACGAACCTTAACACGTAAGCCCCTAACGTTCTTTATAATGGGTCTTCCTTTTTTTAATAGTTTAAATCTCTATTTTACAAATATATTTCGTTTCTCGACTGTAACCACATGATCTCTATATTTGTATCCACATACATTATATCTTCATGTATAAACCTTCATGTTACCATTATTATGTGAAGTGGTGCCAAAGCTCCATACTTCAGCTTTGTTTTTACCTTGTGATGATCAAAATTGTATAACGCTTACCTTTCTACTGACAATCTTTAATAATGAACAACTTTTGTATAGCAAATGTGTTATTATTTGTTTTTTATTTAGATTTAAAGAAGCATGGATTTTAGCCAAAACACTCGATACCCAAGATGCCTGGTTAGAGTTGGGTAAAAAGGCGATTACCCATCTGGACATTGAACTTGGTGAGATTTCTTCATTCCAACCTTCCTCGGTAATTGATTCTTCCCACATTTGGTAATGTTCACTTGGCGTCAATGAAACGTTTCAACTTTATTAGTTATTTAAAAAGAATTTGATTCTGATGTAAAAGCTTTTTAACGTAATTAAAAACTTTAAAACTAAATTTTCGACCACTATTTTTAACCTTCGTCAGAGTTCAAATATGCTTGATGTCTCATCAGGCAAAAAGTTAAGACTTTTGCTTCACAAAGGCTTTATAGAACCGAGCCAGTTCTTTCCTTTCATTAATAGAGTTGCTTTCGGCCTGGGAATGCCAAGATTTCAAAAATTGTCTCTGCCTTAAATTATAAATGCTGTTTTGTTTAATTCTTGTATATTTTGGATGGATGTCATGATTTGTAGTTTCTGCGCGTTGTTTTATCGCTGAGAAGTTTTCAGAATTCCAAGATCTTTTTGATTCACCGATGTACGTGAATGGTAAGAATTAGTATATTTGTCGAGAAAGGATAAGGTATTTCGTATTTCATCGAAATCTCCAATTTAGAGGGCGTGGTTTCAAGCATGATGCTAAACTTAATTCTTTAAGAGGCAAGTGGCCCATGGATCCAGCGCTTAACTCCGATTTTTGTAAGAGTCTTGGACTCCCCCTGGACACTAATCCATCGAAAGTTAGCTCCCAGCAGAGGGTGGAACTCATTTACTCACCTTAGACTGATGGAAAGCTGAGTTAGCTTTGGTGGGAAAAATAGTCACACTGATCAGTTCAAATCTTGGCAAAGCCGGGAATTGAACCCGGGTCCCTTTGGTAAGGAGGCAAAAATCTTAAGAACTGCTCCAGTTATTCTCTCCTTCAAGCATAAAAGATAAAACAATAGCAGTTAACGAGTGGCTGTCTAGCACTGCAATACAATGATGTCATATTTCAAGTTGGCTACCTTCAAGAAATTTAATGAAAAAGAAAACCATTTAGCGTAAATCATATGCAAAGAAAATAGAACTTAAGCTTCTTATGCAGACGCAAGTTGAGGAAAACTTGTTTGAGATAGATATTGTGGGACAACCAAAGATCCCTTGAAGTGCTTCATTTGAATAAAAGAATTGCTGACTGAGATATTTTTTTTCTTTTTGAAGCAATCAAGGTGTTCCGTAAGGCAGGACATGCTGGAATGGTTCTGTCTTTGGAACAAATCAAGGTTTGTTGTGGGTTTTTTATTAATTACCAAACGTTTAATTACTTTTTCAGACAGTCTTAGATCTACACACTAAATACTTAGCTTACGACACCAATGTATGATAATTGAAGTTAGAAAAAGTTACCTGTTATATCGGGTTTTATCTTGATAATGTAATGTATATTCGAGGTGTGATTAGATACTAATAGTTGCGTTAGAGGTTTATATTTTAAGATTGTAAAACTATTTGAGTTTTACATAATGTATCTTTATTCATACTTTATTTGTGACTAAAAAGCTGGTTCACAAACTTACAAAATTTAAGTTACCTTTGCCCTTTAAAAATTTATTGAAGTAAATACGTCAACAAAGTGGGAACAACTAACCTACCCAAATAGAAAATACCTATTCTACCCAACATCGAGAACACCTAACGTACAAAAATAGGTATATACCTAACTTACCCCAAAAATGGAATACCTAAAGTACCCCAAATTGGGAACACTTTACCTACTAAAAGGGTTTTAAATCCTTAATGATACCATTGTTGTTGTAAAGATGGTGTAAACCCCCTGTGTTCTTTAATTTGATGCTCAGGGAACCGAGGACAGAAATCTTCTGGCGGGTTTCGTAGCAATGTACCTTGAGGACTACAACACTGCACAGGTAAAACGTTTGTAAATTGCACCTCATTTTTAAGAAGGATTAGATTAAAGATTATCACAAGATGTAAATGCTTTGATTTGCAACTAATTTGTTATAATGTGTTTAACCACAAGAAAGCTAACAACAAATGTAATTTCAAAGTTTCACATGTCTCTCGAGTACTGCAGAAACTAAATTGCTTCTTAAGGTTTGTATTAAGTGTATTTTTCTTCCAGCCAAATTGTTCTGCATATTTGAACAGTCTTAACAAAATGTTAGCGTCTTTCACCTTTTTGATCATTATTGCGCTGACTACGCCACAGCTTTCTTAATCTGCCGCTTTTGATCAGAGCTATTGCTGTTATTTGGTGAGGAAGAAGGTGTGATCTTGTTTACATTGATGTTGTAATTGAAAAATTATTCCTTAATGTTTTTACTTTCGGTTGTTGAACAACAGGAATCCATGCGTCCAGGAAAATAGAATTTTAGAGATGATGAATGATCCTCTAGAAGTATCCTTGCAAATTCATAAGGGCTGCTTTGTTGTCTCTCTTCATTGGTCACAGTAGAAAAACGGCTACACATCCCATCGTGGCATTTGTCTTCAATGTTAAATAATTTACCTTGTGAGGCTCAGCTAAGCTAATATAAAATCGTTTACGAGACGTTTGACCTATGGAACTGAGGCATATTTCCGGTTTCCGGAGTATTAATCAAATGATACTATTTGGTTCCCTCTGGATGCGACACTAATCCATTGCAGTTTAGCTCAGACGCTGGCACTCATTTAGTTTATTTGGGAAGGAGGGAAGGTGGATTGACAGAAAAGAGAGTTGTACCAATTAATATCGGCAGAGGCAGGGATTTAACTGGGGACCTTGTAATCGACTAATCCATGTTTTTTTTATTTAACTAGTGTACAGTTTTTGTTTGTTCCTAGGATTTATTTTTGTCATCCTCAAACCCTCTGGCAGCTCTAGAGGTAGGGATAATTGTGACGTAATTTACAGGGATGTGATAAATCCGTCTATAGATGGATTTCCGTCTTTTTATAATTCTCCTCCATCCCCTTCTCACAAAAATCCGTCTTATTTATTTTTTCACAATGTTATATAATTTACATTATAGATCATAAAATTTGTGTTGTTTCATTATTGATGGTAATTTTTACTTCACTGAAGTACGTTTGCCTTAGTCATCTACAAAGAACATTTATAAGTAAAATGTGTATATTTTATTAAAATCTACAAGGGTTAATTGTAAATTTTTTTGGCATCTGACAGGTGTTTTGGGGAACTTTATTGACGAAAAACGTCTGGCTCAAAATCCTTCCTTTTCAATATTAGCCAATCACATGCCTGAATTTATAATTGTCTTTGACAGATCACTACTAAATTACTTAAAGTAAAATCTTTTCCTCGGTATATTGCATAACGTTTCCATTTTTGCCCCATGAACGGGGACGGACGCGGACGGTTTTTTTTAACACGTCTTCCCTAAGGAGTTTATTAAGACCCCCTTTATCATCTGTGAATAATTATCTTAGTACTCTGCCACAAAAGTGTGAAGACAGAGAAATCTGTCGTGTTAATATATTCTCAAAATTTTCACTGGAAACTGAAACTGCAATGTCTTCTCATTTTAAAATATCCTCTAAGAACTCCTGAAATCTGTGGGAGAGCTCGAAAATCCGGAATACAGGAAGTTAGGTCCTATAGTAACAGTTAGTGTTATTAGAACGATATTAGTTTCTGTTTGATAGTTAGATTTGTTATAAATCTGTGTATTGAATATCATAACAGATGAGACGCGATCTTCTCCATTGGGACCAAGCTTTAGAACTGGCTAAAAACCTCGCACCGGAACAAATTCCGTACATCTCTCGTGAATATGCTCAGCAATTGGAGTTTACGTAAGTAATATATACTGATTGCTCTCACTTTGGTGACTTTCCAGTGTTAAGATAGTTATACTAACTCCTAAATACTGTTGAAAACTATTTTTATGCAACTAATTTATGCTGTAATGTTTAAATGTATGCATCTATTCCTTAATGTAAGTGCATACAAATTGCTTTACTATTCAATTTATGGAGATGGCTACCGATGAGTTTTGAGGTTTGTTTAGCACAGAACCTAAATAGTATTACTTTTGGTCTGGATTTATATTCTTCACAAATGTCTTATGAATTGTTTCTGTTCAAGCGTTTTTTACACGCATTTTCAAGTATGTGTTGTTGTTCGATAAGGATTTGTTGTCTAGTAATAGATGTAATATATTTGAAGCAAATATATATACATGAAGATAGTGACGTCTTCAGCAACGTTGGTTTCACTCATTCTCTACAGGGGAGATTACAGCAACGCACTTCTTCACTACGAAAAAGGTGTCACAAAGCTGAAAGATGTAAGTTTTTTGCTGCGTTTCGTTCTTTATAGTGACCACTGATGATGGTGATGGTGAGGAAGATGAGGCAATGATAATGATGATAGTGATGATTATGGTGATGATGATGGTAGTGGTAGTGGTGATGATGATGATGGTAGTGGTAGTGGTGATGATGATGAAGATGATTTTAATATTGATGATGATGGTGATGATGAAGATGATTTTAATATTGATGATGATGGTGATGATGATGAAGATGATTTTAATATTGATGACTATGGTGACGATGACAGTGATGTCGATGATGATTTTCATAATGATAATGGTGACGATAGCAGTGGTGATGATGATGTTAGCCTGGCTGTATTGTGAGATAACATAAAGAGAGTTTTTGAAATTTTGTATAGAAAGCAAAGTTGCTATCTAAGATAATTTAGAGAGATTTTATCAATATACCGTTTTAGAAACGAGATCACGACGAAGCTTGTGTTGGCGGAATAGCAAGAACAGCCATTCGTATTGGGGACATCAGAAGGTCAGTCTCAATTTGTTTAACATTGCTTTCTTTGTTTTGTTATAAAGTAGGTGGAACACTGTTATATAACAGTGTTATTTATCAGGAGAGTTTGAAAGTTGTCGAGGTTCGTAATAAATTTTTATTCAGTGATATATTTTTGTTCGACACAGAGGAGTAAACTATGCGTCTAAGAGCCCAAGTAGACAGCTAAAGAAGGAATGTGCTTCTATTCTGGAAGCAATGAAGGTAATGAGAATGTTAATAATAATAGTAACAATAATAATAATAATAGTATTGATAATAATGAAAAGAAAAAAACAAGAAAAAGAAACAGATGATGATGGTAATGATGATGAAGAAGATAATAATGATACTGATGATGGTGATGATGATTTTGATGGAGATGGTGATGATGTGATGGTGGTGGTTGTAGTGATGATGGTGATGGTGATGATGGTGATGATGAAGACTATAATGATACTGATACCGATACTGATGATGGTGATAATGATTATGATGGACAAAGTGATGATGGTAATGGTGATAGTGATGATTGTGATGGAGATGGTGATGATGGTGATGGAAATAGTGATAATGGTGATTATGATGTAGAGGATGATGGTGGTGGTGGTGGTGATGATTATGATGTAGATGATGATGATGATGATGATGGTGGTGGTGGTGATGATGGTGATGATTATGATGTAGAGGATGATGATGATGATGGTGGTGGTGATGATGGTGATGATTATGATGTAGAGGATGATGATGATGATGGTGGTGGTGGTGATGATGGTGATGATTATGATGTAGATGATGATGGTTGTGGTGGTGATGATGATGGTGATGATGATTTTGATCATGATACTGCTGATGATTATGATGCCGAGAGCTGCTAAAATATTGAAAAGAGGCTGGTAAAAGGTTATGTAAATTGTTTTTCAACTGTTAATTAGTAACTAGATGTGGCACATGCTCTAAAATTCTACAATGTTCTTCTGATTTCCTGAATTTCACGAAAACATCTAAATATTTCAAAAAATATTCAGAAATTTGTATCTTGGCCTACTTCTCCCCAGCATGCTGCTACGTTGTGTTTAGTCCCTTATAATGACTTACGCCACTCTAGTCTTTACCGTATAATTTTTCCTTTAAGTAACCAGCGTTTTGTGAAAAGTACACGGTTGTTTTTTCGCAAGCATAACGTTTTTAGACTGTCCTTGAAAAAAAGTGCTTTATATGTTTTTGTAAAAGATAGGCACTGCAAATTTTAATCGTTTTTGAGCCCAGGAGTTAGTCGTGGCAGAGAAGCCGGCAAACCTCGCCAGCTGCCGGTTTTTATATGAAACCCTGTTTTAACTGAACTAAAAGCCCAAATCAGGTCTTACATAAATAATTTCATGTTGATGTAGTTATTGGAAGTGTCTAACGTTATTATTTTGCGCCAGCAATATGGTGAGTCAGCGTTACTTTATGAGAAGGGACAATACTGGGACAAGGCCGCAGCAGTTTATATGAAGACAAAAAATTGGTAAGGAAATGTCTTTTGACCTTTTCTACTCAGCAAAATATCTTTCATTAGTTTCTTCGTCTATTATCGGTTTAGGGATCTCAGTAATGTTACATTCTTTGCCATTCTTTTCCTCAATCTATTCCCTTGTTTCCCTGTCCTTCCTCTTCATAAAGTAATTGTAACACAATTTTAAAGAAGGCCAAATTCGTCCAAGGGCTTTTCTATGACCCTTTGTGTTACATAGAGAAAACCCCCGGGTACGAGTTTGTCAGGAGATAAAGGAAAAGCCCTCGGTACGAGTTTGTCAGATGGTAAGAGTTGATGTTGGCCTCAAGGTGAAATCAATTGCATCGAGTAAAATTTTGCTGGAAAAAATGGCATTAAAACTTTTACCTTTTTTCTTGGTTCTAAATTCTTTTTGCACTGACATTTTTAAAGTCATATAATTTGCTTTTGAGTCTATAAACGTTTGAATAACAATTAGAAAGGTAATGATTTTGAATATATTTCTTTATATTGAAGATCTTAATAGAGAAAAGACAATGCATTCCATTTAGTTTAAGGTCCTGATTGTTGATCTCACGAAAATTCTGACACAATCCTCCCAATGCAAAACATGCTCTTAGTAGCTATGCTAGCCAGAGTCTTTAAGATAACAGAACGTATACACCATTATCGTTTCTCCAGGACCAAAGTTGGGGAACTTCTTTGTCACGTGACCAACACTAAGCTCCACACTCAGTACGCTAAGGCCAAGGAGGCTGATGGGAAATACAAGGAAGCAGCCGCTGCATATGAATCAGCGAAAGACTTTGACAGTGTGATAAGGTATTGTGGGATATTATCCTGTCATCCTCACGTCATCTTTAGGGTTTTTTTTCATTTTTTATTTTTTTTCACTTTTATGATTTTTGTGTTGAAACTTGTATTGTTCGATAATGTAATTAAGTAGTGATGAGTCGTGTTGGTGCTGTTATTCGCACCTTCCAACTGTATGACACAGGTGAGATTTGACAATCTCAATCTCACTCCGACGGCTCTTATCCTTGTTTCTCCAGTTTTCCTCCCTCAGCTCCCAGATCATGTATAAATCGTATTTTGGGGTTGGCAGCACAGTTCCTTCGGCTCCACCTCACTGAGCTGCTGTCTGGTTGCAAGAAATGGCAATTAGCAAGTTAACCCATTTACCTTTACCTTAAATAGGTCAGAGTGATTATGAGCATATTAAATATTGTAAGATCATCTAAATAATAAGGGGAATTCTTCACGTTGAACCAATGGATTTCAAATGTAATGTTGAAACTACACACTAAAAATTCCAAAACTCCTTTTTATACCAGTGTAATAGTTAATGTTATGATCTGAAACAAATAAGGTTTGGAACCTTTGGTGTGTAATTTCACCATTACAAAAAATAATAAAATAATAAATCAGATGAACGGTGTTTGTTCTTCTTGTTCAAAGAATCAATCTGGACCATCTTCAAAACCCTGAAGAAGCAGTACGAATTGTGAAAGAAACCTATTCTACGGAAGGAGCCAAAATGGTTGCGAGGTTCTTTCAAAAACTAGGCGACTTTGCTTCTGCCATACAGTTTCTTGTGCTTTCTAAATGCAACGACGAAGCGTTCCAGCTGGCTCAGGTACGGTATACCATTACCTTTTTTTTGGAGACCCTTGTTTTGGAACTTTTGCTTATGGATATATGCCTAGGCAATTTCATGGGGGCCATTAATTTGGGGACTTTAACTTGGGAATTTCTTTTCAGGTCTTTCTTTTGAGGTCTTGTTTAGTTACTTTCGTTTGGATTTTTTTCTTTGTAATCTTTTATTTAACGTTTTTGACACATTTTGACAAAATTTGTCATTTGCACGTTTTTTTGCCTCTGGTAGTTTAAGATAATTTTAAGTAGTTGCCGTGTTAACCACTAGTCATGCTTAATTCTCAATAAACGAGTTCCATATTTTAAGATTCATTGTGTTTTAGTTGATGAAGTACTAATATTTAGCAAATCAGAAAATATTGATTGACAATATCTTTGTAATATTTTCTCTTTCCGTTCTCTTATTATACTGTAAAATACTTCAAGAAGTTGATTGTACTTTTAGCCTTCCATTTATTTCAGAGTGCTAATACTTCTTTACATTTTCACTTTTTCTCTTTTCTTTTTTAACTTTTTAATACTTAAAGAAATGAGGCAAACGAAAATTGTTTACTATGATAAACTTTGCTAACAAACATGTTATTGCCTCAGACTCACAACAAGATGCAGCAGTATGCGGAAATTATTGGTAAGCAGTGTGCAAACATCTTTAGGGACATGCGAGAGGTTAGCAGGGGAAGTATATGGGAATATGTCCGTCGCCAGACCTTTTAAAGGCTCTGGGGGTTCAAAAAAACGAACCATTGAGAAGGGGAGGGGCACAAAAGCTTAGTTTGCCATTATTTTGTTTGTGGAGAGGTTCATAGACAAATAGTTTCTAAGAAACACCACAATTGTAAAATGGTATATCTTTAAACTATTAAATACCTGTAAGACCTTAGATATGCCATAATATATCTGTCAGTCCTGTAACTTGCATGCTTTGGTGGTTTTAAAGATGTAGTGGAGGGTTCATTGAATGTTAAGCCAAGCCACAAATCTCATTTTGTAGCTGGAATGGCCAACTCTTTGTTCCTAACTTTCTCCTCCGGTTTTTTTCTGGTAAGCCTCTAATAGGGTAAATAGGGCTGTGTTAAAGGAAAGATAGAAAGTGAAAGTTAGATAGGCGTAGCTAGTGTGGTAGATTGGTTGATGGAAGGAAGTTAGAGTGAAGGAGCGGAGAAGTTAAAGGGTTTTAGAAAAAGGAAAGTTCATGGAATTAAAAAAAAAGAAAGGATACTGAATAATTTGTGCATGTATCATCCTAGACTAGATAGTTCGTGCATTCATCTTCCTAGAGATTGAATAGTTCGTTCATATATCATACTAGAGACTGAATTATTCGTGCATGTATATTCCTAGATTTTGTGTAGTTCATGCGTTTATCATCCATGCCAGAGATTGTATAGTTCATGCATGTGCATGTGTTATCTTAGAAACTGAAAAATTCATTCATTTTTTAAAGTGTTTGATTATTTCATCTTTATATCTTCCTAAATATTGAATAATTCATGCTGACATCTTTCTAGATGCTGACTGAGCTGCTGTTTTTCAGGTGAAGACGCAACGCAAGAGGACTACAGTAGCATTGCATTGTACTTTGAGAACCAAAAAGATCATTTCTCGGCTGGCAAGTTCTTCCTCAAAGCCAACCAGTATTCCAAAGTAACTAAAACATCACCTTAAATGTATTATTTTTCTTAGTATCTGCCCTCAGGCTACACATTTGTGTAATTCATAAAACCAAGTTACTTAGCAGCTACGGTATTTAATGAAAGCTCATATTTTCATGATTAAAGGCGCCACGTCAGGCTATTTTAACATTTCTTTTAACATCTCAAATATTTATTGCCTTGAACTGAATTCCAAAAATAATTGTCCAGGTTTGTTATCTTGGCTACGCGTTTCAAGTTTGAATGCTATCTCGTCCAAAAAGACTTACTATGGGTCGCGTTTTATCAAAACATTTATTAGAGATTCACCTCACATTTTACCAGGATCACTTTTGTACATAAATCTAACTAGTGTATATAAAGTTTAGCAAAAAATGAACTGAACAAAAGAAAATCATCTTGAAATAGCCCTTTAATTCTTATTTCAGGAGACGTTAGCAGTACTTTAGCATACGAGGTAAACTCGCTGCTGGTATTTTCTTTAATTGTTTATCTTTTTTCTATAAAGGCTCTCAAACATTTCCTTAAATGTCCCGTGGGAGAAGATGGGGAATCTGTAGAGCTGGCTATCGAGACTGTGAGTATATTGACATAGAAACTCGGTATGTAGAAAAATGAGACGGTTTATTAAACGTTGTGAGACCCTGCTGTCTTTAGAACGTACTCCTGTCAAATGTAACATAATTCTTGATCTGTAATCATAAATCATTTACTAATCAATCCTTAGACATCAACAGGCCTAGTCTGTACTCTTTCTGACGATGGTTAAACATTTGAATGTAGAATTAATGATTGATTCACTTGTTTTGCTCACTCGTGGATGCGCTTTTAAACAAATTATTCAACAAATATTTTATACTCCACCCCATACGATACTTCCATGATCATCATCCTTACTGTTTTCAAATTCAGGTTGGTTATGCCAGTGACGATGTGCTCACTCATCAACTTATTGATTTCCTTATGGGTGAAACAGATGGAATGCCAAAGGTAAAGCGTTAACTTTTGTGACCGATATCTCCTCATTTTCCTCCTTTCTTCCTCCTCCTCCTTTCTTCCTCCTCCTCCTCCTTTCTTCCTCCTCCTCCTCCTCCACCTCCTCCTCCTTCTTCTGCTGCTGCTGCTTCTTTTTCTTCTTCTGCTTTTTTGCTTTTTTCTTCTATGCCTTCACTTTCTTTTTTTTCATTTCAATGCTGTTTTATTTTTCATTATCTACGAAGCATCTAAAACCGTATTTATCGGTGCTCGTCATATAAATTGCAGTCGATCAGTTTGCAATTGGCTCATGCTAAGAATAAACGCATTTTTGTGGTTTAGGATGCCAAGTACCTTTTCAGACTGTATATGGCTCTGAAGCAATACCGGGAGGCAGCTCGAACCGCCATTATAATCGCGCGGGAAGACCAGAATGCAGGAAACTATAGAAACGCACATGACGTGCTATTCAGTATGTACAGAGGTAAGTCACGTGCTATTCAGTATGTACAGAGGTAAGTCACGTGCTACTCAGTATGTACAGAGGTAAGTCACGTGCTATTCAGTATGTATAGAGGTAAGTCATGTGCTACTCAGTATGTACAGAGGTAAGTCAATTCTTTTGTCGGTGTTTCGAATGTATTTTCGACAATTGCAAAAAACAAACTTGAATAAAATATTTGCTGCGAGCGAGCGAAGCGTGTGAGCAGCATACTATTCTCAACGAATGGGCTTCCTGTGCACGATAATAACCGTGAACTAAGTCGATTTTGTGGGCTGGCTAGCTAGCTAGCTAGCTAGCGATTTCGGATTTGTGCGCCTTGGGTCGAGCGCTCACGGCCATGTCAGCGGTTTACTAAAAGGT
>JAOTRI020141141.1:0-10743 GCA_028564885.2 Zoanthus sanctaehelenae
CAAGTTGTACGCTCTTATCACAAAACGAACAATTTTAACGATTTCTTGTCTTAGCCACTGTACTACTACTACTACTACTACTACTACTACTACTTCTACTACTACTACTACTACTTCTACTATTACTACTACTACTACTACTACTTCTACTACTACTACTACTTCTACTACTACTACTACTACTAATAATAATAATGTAATAAGCATTTTACAGGTTTCAATGCTGTATAAACTAGCTAGGTAAAAAAACTTACTTACAAATGTATAAAACTATACTAAAATAATTTGAAACTGATATACAGTAAGTAAAAGGGGGAACTATGAATAATTTACAAATTAAGATATTTACGAAATAAATGAGTTTTCAGGCGTGACTTGAATAAATTCAGAGTTTCTTCATTCTTCAATTCAAGACGGAGACCATTTCATAGGCGTGGGACAGCAACAGCAAAAGAACTTTCAGCGTATGATTGAGTGCAGAACCTGGGGTTATGAGCAAGCTTTTATTTGACGAACGAAGAGCGCGTCACGGTCAGTGCGGAGTGATAAGTTCAGATATGTAGGTAGGAGCCTGATTGTTTAAAGCTTTATATGTAATAGAATTTTAAAGTCGATTGGGGCTCTCATTGGCAGCCAGTGGAGCGTTTGTGGAGCGTTTGTAATACTGGTGGATGTGCTCATGTTTCTTTACGCCTGCTACAAACCTGGCAGCAGCATTTTGCTTTATCAGTACAGCAGTTAAAATATGACGCACATTTTAGAGGATTATTTAAACATAATCAAGAACTTTTCGGGCAAACACCGAGTTTTGAAAACTTAAAAACCTTATCAGGTTCTTAAAACAGTATGTTTCCAAAGGATCACATTGCAATTGACATACTTTTGTCCCCCTGAAAAACACAGTTTGCTATTGGAGCAAATTAAAACCAATAAGGAAAGCTTTAACCCGGCTACACGAGACGTTAAATATTACAAGAATCATCGGTCTATGCACGCTTTTTGGATTACAAGATTACCTTGATTCTGGGAAATATCTTTCTCTTTGAAGATGGAAGAACAACTAAAATAGAAATACACAATTAAAAACGGTAATATTGTACTCTACTGAACACTAACTACTGTCATAAAACTTGTTGCTTCTGTATCTGTTTAACGAGTACAACCGAAATCTCAGAAAAACACGAAGTTTTAGACCCGTTTTTAAAACAAACAGATTTTGTAATAGTTTTATTATTCATAATGCCCTTGAGGCTTAATGATTTTTTTACCATTAAATTTAGATTTTCAGTTTCTTTTGTATGTAATATAGTTTTACAGTTATGTAATTGATGTTTTATTCAACTTATATTGTAAATATTAGCTTAATTCAACCTGTGGGTTGCAATGCTTTTATAATAAACCATCTATCTATCTATCTCCAAAAATTCTTTCTACCCATAATATAAATCATGGAATTTAATAAACGGATTGGAGGGAGGGGAATAAGAGGGTATAAGGGGAGACCCATCTGTTGAATGCATTTTTACTACATAAGTAAATTCTCGTAGAGAAAGTGGCGATATGTTTCAAAAAGTCCCAAAGAACAGGATGAAGGTTCCATTTAAAGTTACGATGCTATAAGCAATCCAATGCAATGATGCGATTTTCCATAAGCTTGCACAAGTCCTCCAATGTTCATTCTTAAACTCAGTTCAGTTTATTAAAGAACCTTTTAGCAAAATTTACTGGCAGACATAGCAATGGATACCAATCTAAGGCTGGTGCTATGTATATTACAGATAAAAAATCTATAATCACAATAAATATCTACCTACAAAATAACATCCTTGAGTTTACAAAGAGTACATTTATTCCCAACTATTCATCGGCTATTTAGTGGATATATATATTAAGAACAAGTTTAGATTAAATACAATAAAAAAGGATCATAGAACGAAATGTTTGACAATAGAAGCCCTCGAAGTGTCTCGATTCTACTGATTATTTGACATTCCCGTAAAAGCCATTGTCATTGAAATGCTGTCAAAATCAGCCTTAATTTTTCTCTTATAATAGCTTTTAGAGATTGATCTGATAGTTTATTCCACAATCTGGCTCCAAATCTAGAAAATGATCCTTATGAAATATTCTGATGGCTGATGTGTTTTAAGAATGCCGATCACTGACATATGAAAACATTCCAGACATTGAGACGAGCTCTTTTGGCATGTGCGTCATACATCAAAAACATAATGACTTCGGTACAAAGGATATTATTTGAACTAAAACAGTAGGATTATGCTTTTACAACGGTCAAAAATTATTTAAGTTTAACAGCACGGTTCAGCAACATTAACAATTTGTCTAAATGACGTTTAGTAACTTGACCCCACTTTCAAAGAAGATGTGACAATATTATAGAGAATTAGAAATTGTTACATAATGCCGTAATTGAGCTGTGATACCAATAACTCTACTAACTTTGGAGGAAATAAGATTAATTTGAAATTTCCACCAGTGCTCCCATTAACGCGCCGCCACGCGTATTTGACGCAAGAAAACGTGAAAATGACTCGCCACTCTCGTCCTTCTTGCGTCCATGGGATGCACGAAAAAATCACGTGGTCAAGGGAGATGGAGAGAAGACTGGAGAGAAGACAACGTCACACCTTACCCATGGTCCATTGTGCACTCAACTGTTTTTTATTCATGTGGCATATTGGCGAGCGTCTCGTGTTCATTGTTTTTGGCGGCCATTTAATGAAACCGTTTTTTTTTTAGATTTTTAGCCTATGGACCCCCAATTTTGAACATGACCCTCCACTTTGGGACACTGGGGTTCCCAGGAACCCTTGTCTTTCAGAAGTAGTGGGAACACTGCGTATGCATCTGAGAGCTTGGTCGGTGTAATTTACAATGGTACAGTGTAACTTCATTTTGAAAAAGAAACTAAATAGCTGAGTTAAATGAAAATATACTCACTTCTCCACCATTAACATAATCAAGAACGAAGTACAACTTGGCGGATGTTTGAAAGGAATAATGTAAGCCCTGTAGATGAAATAAAGGAGATAACACAACATTAATAATAGAAGAGTTGCTTAGCTTAAGCAAAATAATGTAAATACAAAATTTATTTATCCTCTTTATTACATTTTATCTACTGTATTTATATCTTTTACTTATTTATTTTTTGTGAGATGACGGTGACGTAGCAAGTTAGTATAAACCATTGACTACGTTAACGGTTGTTGAATAGTATTGTAAAATGATTATAAACCATTGACTACGTTAACGGTTGTTGAATAGTATTGTAAAATGATTATAAACTTATCCTGCACGACTCAAAAACTTGGCTTCAAAAAGAATAAGTAGAAACGAGATCCGTTCCTCCTGTTCAACATCTGCTTTTAAGCTTCGCCTTAAGCCGCTCTTTCTTGACCGTCTTGAAAACACATTTGATGTGTGCAATATCCAGTTCGTGGCGTATAACCTGACCCTTATGTCGTCGCTCTAATCAACTTTCACCCGGCACTTGCTAGACTTCTTATAACCAATGCTGGCGCGCTTGTGTTTTTTGCTTTACTGTAGTCTTAGTTTACGATTAGTTAGTTGACGTGTACAGGGTTCTATCTAGGATTTATCGTTTGGGGGAGAAGACCCGAGTGGCCGAAGGCATCTGGATGACTTTTCCGATATAGTTACTTATATACTTTAATGATAAAAATATTTTTTTTGGGGGGAAAGCTGGGCATTTTTGGGGGGAAGCTTCTACCCCACAAATACCCTAGATAGAACCCTGGTGTATATTCTGTATAGTTTAATATAGCATTTCCTTAGTTTTATTTAATGCTCCTTTTTATCTGTACTGTTTCCCTAATAATATCAATTTCTGTCATTGGTGCTCTGATCATTGGAGTAAGATCCTTGTAAGGGACCTCGAATCCTATTGTCTTTACTCCTTGGAACCTCACTAGGTTCCTAATTATTGTAAACAAATAAATAAATAAGTGTGAAAATCAATCTATCATTATACACTAACAACCGCTAAACGATTGGAGTTCTCCTTTAGAAAGACACCTACTCAAGTTTACACTTCTTAATTTTGGGAAAGACGATCTCTGTCGTTAGGCTTCTTAAAAACAAAGTCAGTAAAATTGTATTTCATTATTAGTAATGCGGGCAGGCAGTTTTTTAAAACAAAAGTTTCCAAAAGATTTGAAAACGTTTATGACATGTGCGTTTTACAGCCAAATAATTCTTGAAACAAAAAAAATAACAAAATCCACACGATTTTCCGGCTTAATTTTTAATGATTTCATAGCTCATAAATGTAGCCGTATATTCAAACACAATAAATTCAAAGCCCGACAACTGACCATTACTTAAGGACTATATTTCTGATATTTTTGTCAACTTAAGGCCCGTCAACACTAGCAAAACGTTTTTTGCAACAACAACCAATATATTTGTTTGTTTTTGATTGATTATGTTTGCATGTACAGTCTACACTAAAAAAAGCAATTATATATAACGTTGGATAGTATTTGGCAGGAAAAAGTGATTAACTTTTAGAAACAATGCACTGTACAGCTGCAGCAGGCGTTGTATAGAAAACTTAAAGAATAACAGGGATACTTCTCATATTCCTTGATTTTGTATTCACAAAATCTCATACTTTCTTAACCTGATCATTAATGCTACTGCAGGAAGCTGCCATTTTGAAGATCATGTGATGCATTCATCAGATGTTATAAAATAAAGCTGATATAACGCGCTCTCTGATTGGCTGTGCAGCGTTGTTTTAATTCTCAATAAAGCCACAGTGTGGTTTTATCTTGTTTTGACTCGTCTCTGGCGGTAGCCTATTTTATAAAAGAAATCTATAATAAAAAGACAGCTTCTCACAGATCAGTATCTTTATACACCACCAAACACCAACAAATAGAGCAAACAAACATCAACACGTTTAAACATAACCAAACATTGTTTGGTGGTGTTTGGTAGTGTTTGCTGACTGGTCTACACTAGCAAAGTTTTGTTTCCAAATAACAGCAAACACGGTGTTTGCTAGAGTAGACGGGTCTTTAGACTCCTTTACAAAGAATGGTTTCTTTTTTCTGCTGACACGAGCTTGACGCACACCTGGTAAAATCATTTTGATCTGACTTCTGATTGACTACTCCAATTAGCATAGACAAATGATTGTTTTTTTTTAATTACAATATACCCTCTTAATATTTTTCGCTGTTTGTTGTCTAAGTTATTCAGGAAGAAACCCTTTTACTTCCAACACTCAACTTCTCCTTATTAACAAATGCAAATTAAGACATTTATTAAAGGGAAAATGAGAATTGACTAAACCAAGCAAACTACTAAAAATTAAAAGCAAAATTCTCTCAATGAAAAGTATGGGCTCAATTGGGAGAACTTAATAATTCAACTGGGACCAAAAGGGTTAAATATGCTTTCGTTTTCTTTCCAGAAATTAAATGCATCGCAGTTAGTCATTATGCCAGAAATTAGGCATGCTTCGAAAATGGATTTTACTAGATGTCTTTCTAGCATGAAGCGTAAAAAACATATGGGTCCCAGATTTAGTTCTTACCACAAGGAAAGGGTGCTTAATGTTCTTGAGGAGCACATTTCTCTCTGCCATTATATGTTTTGCCTGGTATGAAACAAAAGCAAGCATATTAGTCATAACACATTCAGAACATATCCTATAGCTGTGGTTACACTGGTTGTTTTATCCGTGGGGAGCTCTCATTTTACCCGTGCATGGGTAGTTTCTGCTTATATGTGACCGATCTTCCCAGGGGAAATTTATCTTCAGGTAGTAACTATGGTTAGCCCAGTTGGTAAGGCGCCAGTCTGCTGTACGGAAGGTCTCGGGTTCGATTCCCTGCCGGACCAACACTCAGGGTCTTAAAATAATTGAGGAGAAAGTACTGCCTTTGTTCTAACATCTGCAAATGGGTAGACTTTCGCGTCTTCTCGGATAAGGACGTTAAACCGTAGGCCCAGGAGTAAGATCCTTGAAAGGGACCTCGAAGAACAAAAGATTTTCCCGTGACACTTCCCGAACCAAATGGTATGGTTTATCCAACCTGAACCATCTTCAACAAATCACAAATCAATTAATGACAAGAACAGGAAGCGCTGTATACATGACAGGTTGCATGCTGTGTGTTATATTTGGTTCTAGTTCGCACTCAAATTGTGCCATTCGTAAAAGATACATCAATTAACATCTTGATAGCGAATTCCCGTGTTTCTCTGTGAGTATTTCTCTTTGATTGCTTTGTTCTAGTATACCTCATTCGAACTATTTCGGTGAAACAAACATTTGAAATATTTGTTACGAAGCGAAGAACGTTGTAATACAAGAAGTAAAAGCACAGTACGAGTGCAAACCACTCGTAGTCGTAATTTTCCGTCTTCAGCATCTTTATAATTTCTACCACCAGCCGACCACTAAAAATCTACTCTGCCAAGCGGGATCAAATTTTACCGTGGACAAATTTGCTATGTAACCGATACATGTTAAACGACCAAAACCCGACCCGAACCCAACCCAAGGCAAATTCCCCGTGGGAAACCACTAAACCCAAGCTAGTGTAACCATAACTTATGTATACGTTTAAACATCAACCATACATCAAATACTGATTAACTTACACAGCACATTAGACAAATATAGTAGATAACGGATAGCAGAAAATGTATTTTATCTAGAAAGAATATAAAATTGTCAAACAAAGATACTGTAACATGCAAATTTTGTCTTGCAGCAATATTTGGAACTTCTTGGACATTCCATGTCCAAAACATTGCTAGCAATACAAGCGAGTAAGCTCCCTCTTTTCAAACGGTATAAAGTTAGAACATTATTGAAATTATTGAAATAGTTAGACCTTCAGCTAGAGCCATGCGAGGATAATGTTCAAGCGATACAAATTTCAATTACTTGTAAGAGATGTAATTTAATGATTTTTTAGCCAATCGGAGTTGCGCTAAGAGCTGCATCGAAACTGCAGTCCCATTGCGTTAACCCTTTCAGTCCGAGAAGTTATCAGCACCCAACTTCTCCTTACATAACTTATATAACATTAAACATTTTGGTAATGAGACAATGAGAATTGATCAAACAAAGCAAACGGTTAAAAATTAAAATTAAAATTCTCTCAAACATTTTCACTGAAAAGTATACGCCCAAGTTGGGAGAATTTAACAAAAAAAACTGGGACTGAAAGGGTTAAAGATGTAGCATTAGGCGACGTCGTTTCTCGGAAAATTGGAGTTGGGAGGCGGAGTTGTGTTTGCTTTATGTGGAGAAATATTAAATAAAATCAAAAGGTTATTTTCGCGTTCATTTTGTAAGGTTCACGTTCATTTTGTGAGGTTCATTTGCACTGATAACATTCCAACTTTGGAACTGGTATATTGAAGTGGTTGTTCTACGTGCTTGATTTCCATGGAAAGTTCTTTGAGGTAAAGAAACCAAAACGCTGTTTTCGCAAATCATTTGTGACATATATTTATAACCATTATCTCACCTTGATTTTTATATTTATAACGACTTTTAATGATATTTTATCTGATGAAGGCTTGAACAAAACAGTCGAAAGCTTATAATAATTAAAACTTCACTACTTCTATACAGAAGTATTCTTATTTAATATTCAAAACGATTATCTTCTAGAGTAACCTGTGGTTATTAGTTAAGCACCATAATTCCCTAACACAACAGCATGACAAAGTCAAAACGAAAAAAAATATTACGAAGGAAATCCAATTTTATAACTATCGCTTAAGAAGTTTAAAAGTGTGAACAAGCCCAATTCCTTCATTCGTTTTAAAATGTCTACCGTCCAATGTTACACACTTCTGAAAAATTTTATTAATTTTCAGTGGTTCTAGGAAATTCGATAAAATTCCGGAGTCTATTTTTTGCTTTTGAACTACTGCATTCAATGATACATCACACGTATAATGATTCAAGAAAATTAATAACTTTGTGTTAATGACTGCTGTTATACAAACCTCGTTTCGTTTCCTAATTGTCGCTTTATAGAGCACTTTAATTGCATAAAACTTATCTTCAAGCTTGTTCTTTGCTAAAAACACCTACACAACAACAAACATTGGCGTTTATGTAATTACAAGGTTACATTTTATTCAAGGATTGAACAACTAATATGGAGAATATATCAATAATTATATGGTCTATTAGAAGTGAATCCACTTATTAGCTGTTAGCCGTTTAAACTAAAACTAAGTAAAAACAATAACACGGCGTCACCAGAATTAATTTTTTATAAGTATGTACGAAACCTAACACATTGCACTAAAACGATCATTAAGGTTTGACTTCAGGTACAACGTTTTACAAAGGTTTGATTGGTGAAGCTTCAGATACAAACAGAGAGCTACAAAAATAAAAACTGCAGACGTGCAAGGGTGATAACGTTTCAGAAATAGGTCCGCAGACGTGTAAGTAGTAATTCTTCAGCTGGACATGGAACGGCAACGCTGTGTATATAGGTAGCATTCCTCAAGATAACATATAAAGCTGCAAAATTATAAAAGTAGTAACGCTTCACACAAAGATCTACTGAGATGTACGAGTGGTACGCTTCCCACAAAGATCTACTGAGATGTAAGAGTGGTAACGCTTTACACAAAGATCTACTGAGATGTACGAGTGGTAACGCTTTACACAAAGATCTACTGAGATGTACGAGTGGTAACGATTTACACAAAGATCTACTGAGATGTACGAGTGGTAACGCTTCACACAAAGATCTACTGAGATGTAAGAGTGGTAACGCTTCACACAAAGATCTACTGACATGTAAGAAAGGTAACGCTTCACACAAATATCTACTGACATGAAAGATTGGTAATCACGCTTCACACAAAGATCTGCTAGATGTAAGAGTGATAACGCTTCACAAACATCCGACATCTAACAGTGATAACGCTTCACACAAAGATCTACTGAGATGTAAGAGTGATAACGCTTCACACAAAGATCTTCTGACATGTAAGAGTGGTAAACACGTTTCACAAACAGATCTGCTGAGATGTAAGAGTGGTAACGCTTCCTTTTTAGTAAAACTTGCAAAGTTCTTTTTCATTTAACTTTTACCAGCGTATCGTCTTGGACTCATATACATGCTCAGACTATAAAATTATGTCCACGGTTTAAGGTCCGTTCAAACGGATCAAAATTTTGGTCAAACATTGTTCGATGCAATATGTTTGACCCTTTTGAACAGCAAAATAATTAGAACTTTGACTTTTTAATCACTGAATCTCCTTCGAAAGTTTTGTTTGCTTAATAAAAAATATGCACATGCCATAACGTCGTGACTGGTACTGAAATCCAACATTGTGCCAGATAGTGTTGGATGTCTTTGAACAATCCGGCATCCAGCACAATCCAACTCTATTAAAAGATCGTCCACCATCACCCAACAATGTTAGATAAGGTTGATCATCATGATTGATAAGTTTGAACGGGCCTTTACATACATAAAACTGTATTTACTTTTGACTTCATAGCTCAGCCTCACAATTTGAGTCGATATTTGACATTATTACTTGTGCCGTAAGCTAACAAGTCTAAAAATGCTAGTGTTTCTCCGTCTTTTTTCTCCGAGATTTCGACTTCTTCCCAGTGTCCTCCAATAGCGAAAGAGAGGACACTGGGGGCGAGGTTGAACGTCGACACTCACAAACGGCACAAGTGAGCGCTCGAAGAGTGTCTAGTTTAATTATGTTAAAAATGTACCAATAATAGTTTTATGACTTCATTGTAGTTTTAGAAAGTTTCTTTCATAAGCTAAAAAAAGGTGATAATAATCTATTTTCAAACAGTACATAAATACAAACAATCAAGTGATTGTAACGTTTGGCGTTTGTTTTTATTATTAATTTCACACCTTTACCAACAAAAGAAAGATTATCATTAAAAACTGCAAACATACCTTTCCAAAACTGCCTTTTCCAATTACTTTAAGAAACAAGAAATCGCTAGGCTTTGCTCTGCAATACAATGACAAAATATATTAGTTGGACATAGATAAGGAAACAGACTTAACAGAAATGCTGGCGAGGATAATAGCAAAACAGTACCTGTTCATCAACAGAATTCCGAAAATGAACGAAAACAAAGATATTAACTTATCTCCTTATAATTAATGTTTTAAAATTGTTCCTTTTGTGCTTTATAATTCTATCTCATAAATCTGAGTTAAAGATGCTACTGGCAGCTTGTGTACTCACGTGGCTTTCACCTTAACAACCGTTGCTAGCCGCCATATTGACGTACATTTGGTCAAATGCTGAAAAATTTTTAGACTCAATTGAGACTGGAAAATTACCAAACCAACAGCAAAACGCAAGAAAAAATTCAACCCAATGGGTAACATCACGTTGAAGCAAAAAAATTAGTATTGAAAATTGCACTACTTTGCAAACAAATTGTAACAGTGGGTTTTTCACAAAGTATCAAAATAACCCGTAGGGAAAATGCAATGTTAGCTAGTGGAAAAGCTGATTTTAATGTTAATCTATTTCCAAACTGATAAAAAAAAAATGAGTTTTTACTTGTACAATAACAACATTATAATGCAAGTTATGACGGGTACAATAGCAAAACTGCTTTGAACTTTAATTCTGTAATATTTTGACGAGCCCAAAGGGCGAGTCAAAATACACAGGACGAGTAAAAATATCAGCCATACTACATACTAA
>JAOTRI020141152.1:0-10743 GCA_028564885.2 Zoanthus sanctaehelenae
CAGATACTCATAATCTTGTGCATAAACTCCAAGAGACCTGATTTCAAAACAAACATTAAAAGTGCTAAGTATAAATATTGAGAACAATAAAAATAAATATATTGTATGCATTGTAAAGTCATGGTTATTGTGTTATGACGAAGTTAAGCTTAGTATTGCCAAGGCCCCAAAAAACATTTTAACTAGTCGTTTCTAACAGAAATTGAAGTGCTGCGAGGTTAAAAGAATGCAAACTTTAACGGGAAATATTGCATGGAATGTGGCATTATTCTGAAAAAAATTATAACGTCCTGACTTGCACTAGTGAGTCGATTTTTTAACAATTAGTGATATCACTAGGAAATGTGTAAAGGTCAGATTACTTAAGTTTGTAACAATGTTACAGTTGCAGTGCTAGTATATTGGTTAGAATTTCGGAGTTCCGGGAACGAATCCTGATAACTTATTTTTTATAATCTTTTTTTTTATACTAATTTCTTTTTTTTTGTTAGGTTTTTTCATTACTCTTTCAAGATATAAAAACAATGCCATAAAAAAAATCATAGCTCAATTATTTCCCATTGGAAATTGAAAATTAAATGTACTTTTATAATGAAAGTTTTTTTAGAAATATAAAAATCGGATATATTAAATTTATTAAAAGTAAAAATTAACTTGTAAGGAAAAAACTTCTGAATTCTATACGAGAGCTTACAACTCGCACTTCTTGTACAAACCCGCCGAAAAGAGAACTAAAAATGTGTCAACCATGAGGAAAAACTAATGGCCCTGACACTGCAGTTCCTTTACTTCAGAACTTGTGGTTACAACCAGATTTTTGGCAGTTAGTTTATTTTAGTTTCACGTCCAAGAGAAAAGAAATGAAACCATAAAAAGATTAGCAGTTTGAGCAAGTTAGATCTCTTTCTTGACCAAGTAGGAGGAGACTGAGCAAGTCTACCATGGATTATCAAGTAAAACATCCAGTAATACTTCCAAAGACAGGCCGGGTAATCAAAATATATAGGCCACCCAAACAAAATAATAGGAAGTGCTTGATATTGTTTACAAAAGAAATATGTGGCTCAATATGAACCTGCTGGGTTTAAAATTTGGAAACAGGAAATATTTAAAATTGAATTTGAATTTTAGAGAAGACTTCATTGTTAAAGGAATCATCTTTATGAAAATTATTGATGCAGAAAAAATTGATGTTTCTATTTGATGACTAAGCCAAACCACACAAACAGGCTGTTTTAATATTTGTTTAAAAGATAAGGCCACAGCCACTTACACTACTATTTCCTCCGTAAGGTACAATCCTTTGGACAGTAAAAAATACGTACATTAAATATAATTTTTACAATGACAGTTGCTTACTCAAAGTATGACTCTTCATCTTTCATATCATCATCGCTTCTGGTAAGAACAAATGTCACCTCTTTTTTCCCTCTCAGATGTTCATTGTAGTCTTGTACAAGTTTCTAAAATTAAACTGAATTACTTTACAAATAGCTTCAGCATAAAATGAAGTTAATAAACTGACTTGAATTGCACGTAATACTTGTGGAATGTAACATAAAAGGGACGGCTCCAAAACCTCAAAGAAAAGAGGATCCAATTAGGGAAATTAATAGCTACACTATCACCATCTATATTTTTACAATACCTGAAATATCTCATTTGCTCCAGATCTTCTTGTCTTTGTACAAACAAAAGCATTCTTTGCTGATTTGTACTCCTAAAGAAAAAACGTTACAGTGTTAATGCTATACACAATACGGCTCGCAGGATCAGTAAAAATGTTTGATATCTTTTTTGGTTTGCGCTTTTTCAACAAAGTTTCCACCTAGTGCGCGGACAACTTAGCTATGGTTCCAATAATCTTTTGTCGTGACTACGCAAGCGTAATTCCACATAGAATACAAAATGGAAGCGTCTGTGAAGGTTGTTGGTTTATTTTTTTATCGATAACAGCACCCGGTGTGCGGGGAACAACCACATGAGCTGAATACGCTTTAATTATTCACGGCAGCGTAACACATCCGTTTCTGGATTTTGCTAAGGTTGCAGCTTATTTTTGAGAATTAAAAATTCTGATTTCATTGCATTCTGCTAAAGCGCTTATGTACTTTATCTTTAGAAGGGTGGTACATTTTAGCTAAAAAGGTAAATAAACGAATTCTTTCAATAATAATTTCTTTAAGCAAACAGCAAAATAACAAACAATAAATTAACACAATTTATCTTCAAAACAATTCATAAATTTGGCTTTTCTAACAGCACTGTTTGATGTTGAAAATATTTTGACTCTCTCGAAGTCAAGCTGGAGCTGATCCCTTTGGGAATTACAATACCAGAAATAACAAGTGTTCACATAGCAAAAATACCTATTATCATTAATCATAAATCTTTCATAGTTTATTGCAGCCTTTAAGGTGCAACGTTTTGAAAACTTTACTTTAAAACCTACTAGCCTCAGAAAAGAAGGTACATGTGGACAAAAGTAAAAAAAAAATGCATTGTTTACTTAATTACCACGGTTGGAGCAACTGCAAAATATCCGGTCACATTGTGATGGTTATTGTAAAAGGCTGGCTACTCAGTAAAAAAAGTTAAGATGACAAGGTATCTTAAGCAGCTTCCTACGTGGTACACAGTAAGTGGAAAGAATAAACTCAAGCTGGTAAAGTATTTTTAGTAGCTGGCTATGTGATACGCACAACAAAATAAAATCAAGATGGGAATCTATTTTAAGTAACTAGCAACACGGTACGTGGAAAAAGACATGATGATGAAGTATCTTAAGTAGCCGGCTATGTGGTGCACAGAAAAAATAAAGTCAAGCTGGTGAAGTATTTTGAGTAGCTGGATAAACGGTAACAGTCTCTTTTTGTCAAATTACTTAAGCTTTGCTGTTTGTACAGCAAAACCAATTTATATTTCCAAATTTGGATACCGCGTAGCCAGCTCAGCCCTTTCAATAAGTTTAAAAGTAGGAGACCATGAATGGAGAAGACTGGGCCAGCCACCGATTAACACCTGTCCAGTAGTATTCGGAAGATTATATTTCCAATGTAATAACATTTCACAAGGCATGAAAGTAGCCCACCACGGTTCGAGATTTTTTCCCAAGTAGCCACTTATTGAAAGGACTGCAGCTACATGAAATTGAGTTCAAGAATCAATAATCTGCTATTCTAATTGTATAGCATCACGAGATATTAAACTCAATTAGTGCTTATAATAAAGAATCGCCATGTAGAATGGTAACTCGACCAGACAAAGCTATATTCCTCGTCATTATCTTATAGTTGTCTTTTTCATAATGTTGACTGGCCAAAAACGAGGCATGTTCAACTACTTCTCCCAAACGGGTAATCTCTGGATTTCTGGTAACTGCGCTAGTAATGTATTTCCATTCTATCACTTATCCATTACTGAACTAATTAGTCTTTCCTTTAACTCCAATACTAAATGTGCCTGTTCTAAATCAATTACAAATTGTTCGTTAGAATCATTACCATCTTTTGATTTATAGAATCAACTCTTGGTCTCACTGACATTGATGTTGATAGTCAATTTCCATCACAAATTAATATTAATTATTTTTCATTGCATGATTTTCATTCTAGTGCTGAAATCCAAATGCTAGTAACAGGAAAATCATTTCTTTTACACTCTCTCAATTCAGTATAGCATGATTTAAATCATTTTTCTCTTACTGGTATATTAGAGACCTGGCTACATAAAGATGTAGATCCTCTTACAAAATAATATTGATATACCAGATTATCAGGAGGACGAATGTACATAATTAATTGCGCAGGTATTTATAGGACTTATTGTATCTTATATTCTGATATAATTAAGTTTAGGTCAGCATAACTATCCTGAGTTTTAAGTATGTCAAATATAATTTTGTGAACTTTTTTCTTGAAAATGTTCTTTGGCATATTTCGGATACAGTTCCATATTTTTGCTCAAAGAACAGATAATTTTTTTTGTTTATTTAGTCTAGAATAGTTGTGGTAATAATTACTAGAAGAGGATGAACGAGTGTTATATGAATGGATTTGATAACTTGGAGTAAAGAGATGCGAAATATTAAAGTATAGTTAAACTGTTGGAGATAATTTTTAACTACTTTTTTTCTATTGGCAAGGTTCCAGATAAATTTATAATAGCAAAAGTAATACTGTACCTGTACAGAAAAAGGCTCAACAACTCTACTAAATAATTATCGTCCTATTTCCTTACTATCAATATTTCATCGTATTTTGTAAAAAAAAACTTATGTATAAGAGGTTTATTCATTTTATTGAGAAACATGACATTTTATGTGACCCTCAGTTTGGCTTTGGTACCAATCATTCAACTGTGCAAACTGTTTTATTAATTATTGACAAAATTACAAACGCAATAGAAAACAAGAATTTTTCGTGCGGTATCTTTTAAGATCTTTCAAAGGCTTTTGATACTGTAGACCATTCAATTCTCTTAGATAAACTTGATTTCAATGGTATAAGAGGGATAGCCTAAGATTGGTTTATCTCTTATCTTTGTGACAGACTGCAGTTCGTTTCTATTAATGGGTATAACTCTGGGTATCAAAGCATCAGGTGTGGAGTTTCCCAGGGTTCTGTATTAGGTCCACTTCTTTTTCTGTTGTATATAAATGATTTTAAAAGCTTTTAGGGTAAATAGTTCCACCTGTTACCTTGCAGGTTTTATCTTCGGTCAGACAAAGGCTAGGCCCACACGCCGATAACTGTGGTTGGTGTCAGCAAGAGCATGAAGCTATAAAAACCATGCTCCAATGTAACCCTCATGATGACAGTACGAAAACTTGGGCACCAGCCAGCCCAAAGCCTGGGGTGGGCTGCACTCCTTACCACAAACAGAAAGGTGCAACCCTCACCCTGGGCCGTGCAAGAACTGCTTGCATAATGATGGAAAGCCTGGTGAGCATATCAGTGGAAGAGGTACAGAGGTGTGTGAGGAACTAAGAAAGAAGGTAGATGTGTGTTGTTTGCAAGAAGTGAGGTAGAGAGGACAAGCAGCACGGTTTATGGGTGTGAAAGGTAGAAGATATAATATGCGGTGGTCAGGATATAGTAATGGTATGGGAGGTGTGGGAGTTTTGGTGAAAGAGGAGCTGGGTGAGAAGGTTATGGAGTTGAGAAGGAAAAGCGATGGAGTGATTGCATTGGTTATGGTACTTGAGGAAGAAGTAGTGAGAATCATATGTGTTTATGATCTGCAAAGTGGCAGAACGAGCGCAGACAAAAAACATTTTTATGATGATTTGAGGACTGAGTGGGATCTTCAGAGTGTGGGTGAGCTACTCGTACCTTTGAGACGTGCCATAATCGCCATAAAACACGCGACTATTTTAATTAGCTTTCAAAAACATAGAGTTAAAATTTTCATCAATGAAGCTGGCAAAAAAACTCTCCACACATTTTATTCTAAGGCTTACAAAACACTACTCCAGTGTTGTTACTGATTGCAACTATCAACGTTATAATTTTCCAAACGGAACCCTCCTTTATCCCCTTTGTTGTACAACCGCGGAAAAGTACTTTGGACTTCTTTCTCCATATTCTTTTCATAGGGGCTCTCGCTTGATGTAGTTTGTTTCCTTTGTCGACAAACCGTGTGCCGTCTAAATAGAAGGCAACTTGATCAGTTCAAAAAATTTGCTGCAAACTCATTCCGCATCCTCTTGGCAAACTTGAGCCATGTCGTCAGATATTTGCGAGTTAGTAACCTATTTTTTCTTGGCTACATGTGAAAGTAATTTTCTTAATTAAGGAATCTAGTCACTGTTCGCATGGAGATATATGCCACATTAAGTTCAGGATACTGTTTTAACCGCTTGACAGAAAATATCCCTTCTTGTTCTCTTAAAGCAATCAAACATCTCAAGATGTGGCGTCTTTGAAGATCTATAATTTTCTTTGACCTGCCTTGTTTAGTCGGAACTACTTTGGTTGCTGTCTGTTTTCCTCGGCAATTCTCAATACGCTACTTCTCAAGATATTGCACATCTATTTTGGCCGAGAGCTACCACGATATTTTTTCAGTTATTTTTGCAAAAAATAAATAAAAAATAACATGAAAACAAACCAAAGGCAATTTGAAATAAAAAGTAACTTTATAATTAAATAAAAATTAATGTTAACTCCAAAATTTAATTTTAAATCTTAAGTTAGATTGATTTGAAATTACATGATAATTTAAAATTAAAATCATTTTTCATTATAACATAACAATGAAAATTGAACTGTTAACGGAATTGCAAAGTAAAACACAACTGTAAATCGAAATCAAACTCATTTTCAAAACATGTGGTACACAAAATGCAAAGCAAAGTGAAACTGATTTTTATTATGTAAGTGCGCTGCCACTGGCAAAAAAACAAGAACAAAATTGCATGGACTATCGTGATACTTTGCGCTCCCCGGTCAATAACAGTGGAAATCAAAAGAACTGTAGTCTTTTGTTGTCTATATGTCTGACCTGAGAGAAGCTTTATGAAAAAATGATAATGATCTTCAGGATCCAATGAGAAGATATGTTGCTCAAAACCTTCAACGACATGAAATACTGGATTTTTTCGCTCGTGATTATCCCCAGTATCCATGGGGTCTCCGAACACTGGACAGACGACTTCGTCACTTTGGTATATATTACAAAGATGAAAACGTAACTGTTGATGAAGCCATGGGCAAAGTAAATGTTGAAAATATTGGACCAGGCAAACTTTTAGGATATCGCGGAATGAAGAACAAAATAAGGCAAGAACACGGACTCTTTGTTACTCGAGATCAAGTGTATGTTGTCATGGAAGAAGTAGATCCTGAAGGACTAGAAGCAAGAGGTGGAGTTGGGGGCAAGAACAAAACGCGAAAAGGGCAATTTTACCAGTAAAGGTACGAATTGGGTACACTCTCTTGACGGCCACGACAAGCTTGCAGGATATCAGAATTCATCATTTCCATTGTGTATCTATGGCTGCATGGACACAGCCAGCAGAAAACTTCCTTGGCTGAAAGTGTGGGTGACAAATAGCGATCCAAACTTATCGGACGATGGTACTTAGAGCATTTATATGGAACAAGGATTATCGCAACGATGAAAAGAGTAGAGAAAGGTACGGAGACTGGAATAATGGCAACCATGCATTCCTTCCTGTGGCGACATCATGGAGACATGGACCCAAATGTTTCTGTTATTTATGGCCCCTCAACTTCGAATCAAGTAAAAGTTCATGGCAGTTAGCGAGGGAGGAGGGCGACCAATTTATGTGGGGTTCCGTGTCCACTGTGGAACTATGATAATTGTTATATTGAATCAACTTTGCTTTTGAGATTTGTGAATATCATTCATTTCACAATGGGGATGATGACGTTGCAACTATATGATATTTATTTACTGTTTAACAATATATTAAAAAGAGTGTTGTTCATTATGAACATCGCTAACCAGGAGCAAAGGTAAACCTATTATAAATTGATAAAAAATAGCCAGAAGTACTGTAGCCAATTGCTGGACAAAGGTTCATATTTTTCTTTCGATGCAGAACAATTTTGGCTTTCATCATGGTGCCATTCATTCGGAAAGAATTAGATGTCTTCAGAGAAACAGTATGGAATACTCACAGAATCAGAACTCAGAATGACTCACTTTTTCCTGATGGTGTACCCAATCATATCTACAACTTCCCCCAGGAGTATGATCTTGAAGCGTGGGGTATGTGACATTTACTTGTTTTACTTTTACTGACATGATGGATGTCTGCTGTTTTCTTCCATTATAAGCAAAATACTATTTTGAAGGTCATCCTTTTGGAATAGTGGCCTTTTCTTAAACTTGAATATGAATACTTGTTTATAAACTCAGCCCATGATATCCGATACTGTTAAACAACTAAACAAAAAAGACTCTTCAACTTATTGTGTGTGTATGTATGTGTGTGGGTTAGGGGTCAGGTTATCAGGTGTTTCAAGAGAATATTCATGATAGCTCAGGGAACCTATTTCAGGGCTCAAAGTTAGCGGTCAAAGTTTGAAAAATTAAAATATAAAATTTAAGCTGAGCACCTACAAAAATTGAAAATTAGTTGCAAAATGCACCTGGAAAAAAAGTTAAACTTTGAGCATTGTATTTCCATGCAAAACGTTTTAAGTCTGTGCAGAATTATGCATTTTTTAAAACTGAAAAACAGGCAATTAATAAATACAGTACATCTTTTCTTTACCCATCAGCATCATACTGTATGTCAACAGTTATTTGCAATGCTTCACTAATCATTTGAGCAGATGTAAATAAATGAAATGCTGCGTCGGTGTTTTTACAGAAACAATTTTACAAATTGATAAACAATTACACTATAGAGAAAAGAATTTCTGAACTGACATTTCGGACTGTTGCACTCTGACGAAGGACTACAGTGTAAAATATCAGTTCCACAATTCTTCTCACTTAAATCAAATTCTAAAACCGTTGATATACATAGATGCATGCCTATGTAACCTAATATCTGTGAAACACGTGCATTTGGCATAAATTTTCTGTAAAATAGATGTTTCTTCCTGTGTCTGCTAGCTGAGACAAGTTCATTTTGGGTGTTAAGCATAGCTAGCTTTCGGTGGTATATAATCATGAATTTTTTGTGCAAGTATAGATTACATTATTTTTTTACTTTTGATTGTTATATATATCCATACACACAACTGAACAGTACCAGTATACTAATGGTTTTTTTATCATGCAATGACTGTGTTTACTTGGAAAGACAAATTATAATACATCTCATCTGAGTCGAAGTAAATGGCTGAGACAAATTATTGAATCATATAAATAAAACAAAGGCAAATCTGGTTTGCTTCAAGATAGTGTGAACAGGGTACATGTAGTTAATTCAGAAAGTTTGAGTACTGTAGTTTTTCTGGGGTTCATTTAAAAATGCTCTGACTAGTGTTTACTAGTTCATATGTGAATATTACTGCAAAACAAAACATTACTGGCAAGTTAATTTATTCTTTTAACCATAAACAAGTTTTACTGTCACTGAAGAGCAGCAAAAAGAGGCTGCTATGGTATCTGATGTGTTGCAACTAAGTACAAGATGATTTTTAAACTGAACAATTCCGAGGAGAATGTGAGCGTCTCATTCCAGATTATGACAGCATTGAGCCAGATGAATGGATAGATGCCTATTAGTATTTGAAGAACAACTGCATTCTTTCAGTATAAATTCTGTGAATTATTTAACTCTTACATAAACTTCCAGATTCAAAAGTATTAAAATTAAAAACTTTTGGCTCGATATGTTATACTGTTGTTTATACTTATTATAACTTTTAGTAACATTCAAGAAAGTATGCAACACCAAATACTGATTTTACACTGTATGTCTACTAGTTAGTTTTGTTCTTATAACACTTGACCATCAGTTTGTACAAAACAGATTTGATTCAGGTTTTGATTTCAGTAAAAGTTCTAAATTCTAAGCCAGCTGTTATTGATAAATGCTGCAAATGCAATAAATGTTAAAAGGATATAACTATGGTATGTGTAAAAGAATATAACCCCAACAAAACATTTTAGAGCTCTGTATTTGTTAAAATGGCTAGGTCTTGGTTTAAGCTTTAGCAGCTTCCAATAGCAGTTACACTGATGATTATCAAAGAAGTTGTTGGTTGCTGAGGCGGACAAGTTACCTGAGCAGAATTGATAGTGACCTTCCTTATACTGTAACTGGGCTGAAGCTATCTCTGGATCGTAAAGGGTGTAATTAAAACCTTGGAAATCAAGAATAATTACCTGGCCTTGAGATTTTTCATATGTGAAATTAGAAAATGCTTGTGCTTTTCAGCAAAGCACAGAGTCCTCTTCGCAAATTTCACCATTATTGTTCATAAATTTAACAAAGTCTTTATCTATGTATTCTTCAACTGTTATTAACTCCCCATCCTCGGTTTTGCCCATATATAACTTTCTATACTCGAAAGACTCACCAAAGTATCCAAGGCATTCTTTGAAATAACTACCTTCAACTGTAACGCAAAGTTTCTTGAAAGGGAGTGTATCTGTACAACTTTGCGTGTGTGTTCCTCTGGACTCTGAGCTGTATCTTTAAACATCTGTAGTACATGGTCCAGGTACCTCTTAATCACTCATTGGCCACTAAATCCCTCAGACAGCCCTGTGGCCTTAAAGGCATTACGAAAGGCTCGAGATGTAAACTGTTTACTCGGCAGGTACAGGTACATTTTACCATTGCAAGTTTTGGAAAGCAAACTTAAACACTAAAACTTTTTCTGCTTTATTCTTCACCACACTGACAAGCCTCATTTTATCTTTTATAGATAGACTTTTTGGATACTTGCTTGTGTCTGGCCTTTTTTTTTTGGGGCTTGGCTGAGAGACTGTGTTTCTCTTTGGAGCATTTTCATACCTATCTTTCTTTGTTTGTCATGGAAACAAAATACATAACCATAAATCTTGCAAGCCCCCTGTCTATAAGACCCCTCTGCTAAAATTCCATACTGTACTGGGGCATATTCAAGGTTTATGGCAGCTGTAAAATAATAGTAAAACATTAACCCTTTCGCTCCTAGGAAGTTTTTCGATTTTGAACGACTCTTTGTATCAAAATAATCAATTAGCTTTCTCTAATCCATATTAGGCATTGCCATGGAAACATCTCTGGTTGTGTAGTCCCCAGGGACTGTATTTTCAGTTTATGAGGTA
>JAOTRI020141163.1:0-10741 GCA_028564885.2 Zoanthus sanctaehelenae
CGACAGAAAACGCTGTGCCGCCCCTGCTGTATTAAGTGGTTAAAGGTACTAATAAATGAAAATAAGTTCATTGTCGATGCAGTAATAAAAATAAGAGGAACTTTGAAAGAACTACTGATACCAAATGTGTTTGAGAACAGCAAAGACGATGAAACAGAGAGAAGTAATAATGAGGACAGTGGAAGCTCTGAGGAAGACAACAAGGAATTAATGAGATATAGAAAAATTATAAGTCAAGTCAAGTCAATTTTATTTGGTTACTTAAATATAACATAGTAAAAACTATAATTACAATAAGATAATCCTGATTTTTAGTTACATATCAGCTGTTAGTAAAGTGAGCTATTTGAGTCAGCTGGCATATTCCTAGATTAATTGTACATATATGTGAAGGAAGGAGGATAAATAGCTTCATTTCATATTAAAGGTAAAAAATACACAAAAATACAACGCATAAAGAAGAAAAAGAAAACAAATAAATAAATTAATTTGATAACACAAACTAGCAATGGAAATGAACATAAAAATGAAATATATAGGATGAACATTCAATGTGTTTGGCCCATGTACAAATACCATGTTGATTTTGAGTTTTATTTCATCACATAGTTGTAATATTTTTCTTCCTATTCATATGAGTTGTGTGTTATTATTTTGTAACGGCCCTCCCTTTGAGTAGTTTGAAATTAACTATAGCCCACCCCTATTCATGAGCTCAAAAATATATGACACACACCCATATTTTGCCAGCTCCCCCCCCCGACCCCACATACTTTATGACCGGTCCATATAAAAAAAGACACTTTGCATCTGTATGACCTGCAGTCGGTCATGTAGCTCAAAACACTAAAATGGCAGGCAGTTCGTTTTTACTATAACAACAAATTTAGCTTTTACAAACTAAATACAACGTCAAATGTCTTTATATCGTCAAAGAACTGTCGAACATTTGATGCAGCAGCTGATAGGTTGGTGGTACAAGTGAAAATCAGGCCTGTGTCAGTACGTAGTTTACACTAGGCACTCCGTACGCCAGTATTTTCATTTGACGTTTGGCAATTTTCCTACATGACTGACTATCGGTCAAGCAACTCAAAAAACCAAATGACAGGCAGTTTGTTTTCGATATATTATCATTTAAGGTTTGTTTTTATTAAAAAACTTGAAGTTTTAGAAACTGAAATCAAACCTGAAGATTCACAATATCCTTATCGAATTGTCAAGCAATTCATATTCAAGTTGCATATTGAGTTCAGTTTGTGATTTTTAAAAGTGTTATTTGTGAGGATTTATTTTTACTAAAATATATTTTTTCTGGAATCCGTTTATGCTTAAACTGTCATAAAATTCAAATTCCCTTAATCAAATTCGATGAAGTTGAGTTGGCAATGAAAGAATATGAAACAAGAGAATTTTTAACTGGGTCAGTGAATCGCCCCAGCTTCAAAACAACCGAGTCGTAAATAAAGTGACTGCACATTTTCTTCAAATTGTATGAGTTAATTATCTTACCTTTCAAATTGCCGCGGCGAATGCGTTTTGAATACCGTTTTTCAAACCTTTTTTCTGTTTAAATTTGTTTCATTCCTAATGATTTCTCTATAGTTTTCTCTGATGCAAGTTTCAGAAACGAAAGCGAAAAGGACTAGCAGAAAACGTGTGACATTCCGGGGAATTTCCCGGAATTTAATCTGGTCATTAGCATATTATTAGAAATTTTTCATGTAATGTTTCGGTTTCAAACCTAATTAAAAGAAATAAATTAAGAACGTCCTCATGACTGGAAAACTACAGCAGAGATGAACATGTAGTGATGTACACTTTTCGTTGTTGCGGAAAATACAGTAGTCATGCAGTACTTTCACTTTGTCTTTGAGATTACTTGAGCGAAAATTTAAATACACGCTTGGCCTTGTTTCGCTGTGCTCATTCGTAAAAAATTTTTACCTCTCGAAGATAAACTTCATATGTTCGCACCAACATGTAATATTCTCAATTTTTTTTTTTGTTTTCGTCTCTTCTGTCGACCATTGCCGATCTGAATTATTTTGAAAAGCATCCATTCTCCACCATATCAAATTGGTTTGGTCTAATTCACGTATATGATCCCAACTAGTGTCGTCATTTAGTGTCAAGTTCCTTCGCTTCGATACACGTTTTTAAGTTGATAGATAGAAAGATGGAGAGAAAAGGGGAACTGGTGAGTAGGGGATGGGAAATGCATAAGAGGAATTTATAAATAATAAAATTTTAAGTGTATGGTTTAAACTTACAATAGTGGTTAAAATAAGAGATAAAACTCTAGGGAGTGTGAAATAATGGAATAACACAACAATAAAATCAGTCGAGCTTTTAGAGTCTTTTTATTCAACGGTTGATAACAACACAGTCAACGAACGCAGGGATTTTCCCAGAGCATATCTGCCTTTAATGAAGAACTTTAAAGAACACTAGTCACTAGCGAACAATTTCTATTTTAATTTTCATTATCATTGCATTTTAATACTTATATATTTCTATAGTCAGCTAAGCTGGACTGATTTTTTTGTTGTTTTATTCCATTATTGCACACTCCCTAGAGTTTTTATAAAGTTTTATAATTTATTCATTTATCTCTTAACTTAACCACTATTGTAATTTTAAACCATAAACTTGAGAAAGGCAGCAGTACGCGCTGCCAAAAATTCGTGACAAAAATCTTTTAACAGATCGGTTTTTTTTAAAAACATATTTTAAAAATGTATCCCACTGATCGCCCAAGTTATATAAATAATAAAATTATGAACATTCTTTCATGTCCCCAAAAAAATCCAACCCCAAGTTTTTAGATTAATTCCCCAAAAATACTGATAAATCATTGCCATTGGTAGCTTTCGTAATTAACTCGTGTGCAATAACTCTAAATCAAACTTAAAACCAACATTGTCATCATGACATTTTATTACATTTTTAATTTATATTTAAATAAAGTTTAATATTAACATACGAAGAATAGTCCAAATTTAAATTAGTGCAGTTGGGCTGAAGATCAGGTGCTGCGTGAAAACTAATCTCGGTAGTACACAAGTTTTCCATTTCTTTAATTTTTAATTTTCTACAAATTATTTGTTATCACGGCAAAAGAATATTCTAATGCTTTTTTTATTGTTGTGAATACTCCATCAGATTGGATTAACGTTTTTATATTAGTTCCTCCAAGAAAGCTAAACTTCTTTTTTATACAAAAATCAACAACAGAGATAGCAATCAAACTGTGTTATAGAGCAGCTGATAACATTTCAATCAATAATGAAAAGCTAGCAGGAATACGGGATGTATAATTTTGATATGGCCTTGAAATAACTTTATGATTAACGCTAACTTTTGTTTTTTTGACAACTTCTTTTCCTTGTAAAATATCTTAATATTTTAAACATTAATATAATATTTAAATATTTAGTATTATTTTTGAGGGCGACTGCAATCTTGAGAATTTAATTAAATGTTAAAAATCTCCAACTTTCTTGGGTAATCTTGCGTTATTTTCTGTATTACAAGTCATAGACAAAGCCCCTTTGACTAAAGTATTTTGTTGGATTTCTTTTACAGAAACGTTTGCACTAGACTTTTAAGCTATGCAAAGCAATTTCTTTGAATATTCTTAATTGCAGTTGCTCTGACGAAACTAATGTGCTTGAAAAATCAGCCCCTCGTTGTAATGCCAATGTTATTTGGCACTGATGACGCCAGCAAATGTATATAATGTCGTCATTTTTATTACAACCTAAACTGATTTTTGGCTGTTCTTCTTATCTGGTTGGGGTTAAGATTTACAACATTTTAAAGTGTTTTTTAATCCTTGACGAAAGTTTGTAGAAAAAGTGAAATAAATTATTGGATTAGTAGAAGTGTAAATGCTTGGCAGGATTTGTCCAACTGCTATAAAGTCTTCCAAAAGACATTTACTACCCGGAGATGAATGCCGGTAAAATACAACCAGAACCATCAAGGCTCCATGGCAAACGAAAAACAAAATTGAGATTGTTATGAACATCAAACTTAATCTAATATTTTGCTTTTTTCGTTTTGCTCTTTGTACCATTAATGTGGAGTTATGTGTAGTTCTTGGTAGCTCTTTCCTTCCGAGACGGACAAAGATTCTAGAGTAGAGGACAATTATTACAATAAATGAGAATGCGACAAAAAACGCATTTAAAACATCGTAGACTAGTCTATCGTTTGGAGGTAATGGTATTCTGCACCGCTTTATTTCCTCATTTGCTGACCATGAAGTTGAAGAGATGAACTTGTAAGCATACAGTGAAGCGCTAAATATCCAAGTACAACTGATTGTGAGATAACAAGCTTTGTAGTTATCCAGTCTTGCTTTCAGTGGATAGAACACCGCATAAAATCTGTGAATGGAAATAACAGCTAGACTCTGCAATGACACGGCATACGAAAGGTTAAGAATGAATGAAGCGAAAGCCCCCCAAAATATTGCTAGTTCTTTTAAGACATTCAAACTGTTGCTCGTTGGACAGTAAGTACTCGTTAATAAAAGGGACAAATAAGCGATTGGTATAAGTATTTCAGACAACGACATGCTAACGACGAAAACGTTTACAGTTGTCCGCAACTTTTTGTTTCGTAAAATGATCAGTATTATGACAAAGTTCCCAACTCCTGTTAAAATAGCCATTACAGAATAGCTGGATAACATGATAGTTCGGTTGAAGACTTTTGAAACGCAGTTTCGTTCTGTAACATTCATTCTTGTCTTTGCAGCGTAACTCAATGGCAATGAAGCTGAATGATACTCTTGCCTGTTTAAATAGTTGCCTTAATTCAGACAGATAGGAATCAGGTGTTTTGTTGCTGTTATGTAAACGTAATATTTTGAAAATTACACCTACAGCTTGTTAGTAAACACAGTTCTATTGTGTATCTCCCAGTAATTACTGCTCCGTTTGTATCAAGAATCTAATATAAACTTGTTATCAAAAGAAATTTTTTCATGAGTTTTCATGGCGGTTGGAGCTCAAATTTTGATGGTGAGAAAAATCAAAAGTTTTCGAGCGCCAAAACAATGCGAAAATGTTATTTTTTACTTTTATTCCCACTGTCGGTGTCCAAGTAACGTGACTCAAAAGAGCCTTGGATCCCAAACTGCGGATTCCGGATTCCACGGTCCAAAAGTGGCAGGATTCCGGATTCCATGTTTGTGGATTCCTGAATTTGCGATCAAAAACTGGCTGAATTCCAGATTTCATGTTGATTTTGCGGTTCAAAGGTGGCTGGATTCCTGATTCTAAAGTCTCAATCCCGGGTTCTACACAATAAAATTTCTTAGATTTCGGATAGCCCACATGGGGCGACCTGGCTCTAGATTTTATAGATATTTTCTTAATCAAAGACTTTACAACACTGCTCATTTTAAGCTTATCTAAAGAAAATTGTTAAATTGTGCATACTTGCATCATTGTTATATTTGGCCTTTAGCAACTAACACCGCGATGCGAACCACGGCTTACCGTCTTTACTTCAAAGAGTTTTGTTTTATCCACCTTAAAATTTGCAAACATAAAGAAATTAAATGTTTTTCTACGAAGCTAAACAAATACTGAGAAGATGCCTGTTGTTACATCTTTGCAGCCCTCAAAACACCAAAAAAGATCATTCACGTTCTAATTTGAACGACAATTCCGTGCAATTTTCCTGCTCGATACATTCCGTCATCAGCTGCTGTATTTACTCAGCTCTCGTTTGCTGTCGGTGCCGGCGTTTCATTGTCGGCCCAGTTGTCCTTTTCGTAAATTATCGATACCGTTTGAAACAATCTATGCCATCTCAAGAAACAGTCGATGCTATCAGTGACAGTCGATGGTATTGACTATTTTATGGTGTGGCATTGACTGCTTCAAATGGCATCAACTCAGGTTTCAAATGGCATCGACTGTTTCAAACGGCATCGACTGTTTAAAATGACATCGAGTGAATTGTGGTGTGGTATCGATTGTTTCAAATAACATCGAGTGTTTTGTGGTGTGGTATCGGTTGTTTCAAATGACATCGACTGTCGGTGTGGTGTGGTATCGACTGTTTCAAACGCCATCGACTGTTTTGTGGTGTGTTATCGACTGTTTCAAATGACATCGACTGTTTTGTGGTGTGGTATCGACTATTTCAAATGACATCGACTGTTTTGTGGTGTGGTATCGACTGTTTCAAACTGCAACGACAATTTGCAAAACGCAAAAGGTGTTCTCCCAACTTCTTAGTTCAAAACATATATAACTTGCCTTGGAGACAAAAGTGATGGGAAAGTGGGAAACGAAACTATAACCGCGGAAGCCCCACTTCTCGGACCGTATTTTGGTTTATTAACTCATGGATTGTATTAGCACGGTCATCGCGTCCTCTACACGTTAGTATTCTTTAACAATGAAAACTTAGAGTTGGTTTAGACTTTGTCATACGCATCGACATGCATGTTATGTCTACTTAGATATCTATTTAACTAGCTACGTTCAACATTGGTTCAATCGAGTAGTTTCCACCTCCTTCGAAGCTAGAGATGCGCATGGCTAGTACCATGCAGCACTAAACTCAAACCTACCCGGAACCTATTTTAGCCGTGGAAAGGCGATGCGTCAAAATATCTTTCACTGGTGGTTTGTTTGGATCCTGAAGGGATGGGCCCACATGAGATACATGGTCCTTTGTAGTGTGGTTTTTGAGTCTTGGATATATATTTATGATACAATTTATGATAACCTTTTTTTCACGCATTAACAAAACGGCCATTGCAGATGTGATACCAGTCCCATAAACACGCCAATGGTACGGTTAGGCATGTTTTCTTAGGGGTAGGGTATCGATTTTAAACATTCATAGGTGTGGAAAAGGGTCTGGGTTTTGAGATTTGCACCGCACATTCCTACTCAAAAACTAATAGACTACCCCTGGGGCCTGGATAGAGACAAGACAAAAACTCAATGACAGACCGATTGATTTCGTTTTACGAAACAAATGCCGAAACAACTTCGATTCACTACGATGTAAAGCAATCTTGACATGATGTAAGATAGTATTCCTGCTAATTCTAAAGAAAGGTCAAATACAAATGGATATATATGGAATAAAAAGAATATTTTAAAACTCTTCAAGCCGTTGGCTTGTCGATCATCCAAGCTCGAAGGGGTGGTTGAAAACAGTGACTTTTTTACGAGAGTACAGTTTTAGGGGAGTTGGTTTTACTTACAATTGAAGACGGAAAAAAACTAGATGCTATTTTACAAAATGAAGAGTTATCCATGAGATTTCTTACGGCATAATCTTTATTTTTCACATATTATATTATCATCTAATTTTACACCCGGTAATAAAATTATGGAGGTAATTTCTTCATATGGATGATAATGATATCAATCTTCGCATCTTCAGGTTCATTGGGTGGTTAACTGTTGAGAGGCAGCAGAACAACTGGTTAATTAATAAATGTAAATGTAAATTGATTACACTCTTTTCTTTTTATAAGAAAGTCGAATTTTTCGACTGAGGCTGAACGTTCTTAAATATTTTCCGGTATAACAGCCTCAAATCTCAAATATTGGTAAAAATGCATGCTCTTAAAATATCTTTACTGATTTTAGACAATATAAATAATACATGTACCATAGATGGTACTTTTCTGTATACATTGGTTTGTACGTGTACTTTGTACTGTATCGAATAATTGTCATAATTTGTGTTGATTTGTGATATAAAACTGTACTGACTTTCTTGCCAGTTTGTCTCAAGAACTACTAGTACCTGAGAACTGCAACTCGGTAAATGAAAAGCCTGTGATGTAAAATTGTTATCTGCAAACTTTGTCAAGAAGCCCAAGCAAATTTTTTAATAACACTGTACTTTTTTCACCCAAGGCCATTTTAAATTTCGCATTTTTTGGAGAACCCGCAAAATTCGATCTCTCTTTAAATTAAAAGACAAAACCAACCATCCATCAAGTGTTGTTTATTATGGCGCTTGCACGTCCTGCAATTCCGCCTACGTTGGGGAATCTGCCCGGAACTTTTCCATCAGACAGGCAGAACACGAGGACACAGAAAAGCTTTCAGAGCCCGCTCGCCACTCTGCAGCCAATCCTGGCCACACTTTCCAGTGGAAGATTTTGGCGTTAGCTAGTTCATGGATTTTTAGAAGAACACTCGAAGCTATTTTTATTGCAAAACTTACACCTAATCTAAACAAACAAGTACATTCTTTCCATCTTGTTTTGTTTCCCAACGGCATCACTTAAACAATGCTCATTGTCCAAGCAGTGCTGGCATATAAGACACGAATAACCAACTAGCCAGCGAAACCTGAAGATGCTCAAGTAGAGCGAAAACGTTTGTTTTATACTTAAATAATATTTGTAATTTTTATGCCTTAATTTTTTGAATTATTTTATTTCAATGGAGAATCAGATTTTAAAGATATTCGGTTAGTACGACATGTAAGCTTCCCATGAAATTTGAGCCAATGAAAGGGAAGATAAAACTTACCCCAACCTTAATTCAACCAATCACAAAGCTTGTTTGTACGGCATGTAAGCTTCCCATGAAATTTGAGCCAATGAAACAGAAGATAAAACTTACCCTAACCTTAATTCAACCAATCACAAAGCTTGTTCTAATCTTGAATTTCATGGGAAGTACACATGACGTACTGGTCCGATATTCAGAGCATATATATGACAGTTTTATTCAATATTCAAAAATCTGCCTCATATTATGCAGGAGGAAAAATGCCGCGCTGCAAGTCTTTGTGACATGCGTAGCCATAGTGAAATTCGTATCGAAATAAGAACCTAAGTTTTGTGCAGGGGCGGAGGGAGCAACTACCACATCACCGACTCTTAGATGACTAATACTAGTCTTGCTAAGTTGTTGGCGAGTTCCTAGCACTAAAAGTTCTGCTTTCCCGTCATTAAGCATGAGGCAATGCTGGCGTGCGCAGGACTTAATATCTGCTACACAGTCCTGCATTGTTTGAACTGCACGCTCCTCATTCACACTGCTTGATGGACAGAAAGAGAGGTAAACTTGAAAATCATCAGCATAAGCATTTGCCGCAACAGGGGAGTGATTACTCAAAAAATCAAATAGGCCACTCACGTATACATTAAACAAAAGAGGGCCAAGGCAGGAACCCTGAGGAACTTCTGAACTAAGGTGGTATGAATGTGACTGTTTGCCGTCGAGGTTAAGGCGCTACGAGCGACCCAAAAGATAAGAGTCAAGCCATGCGACGACTGTGCCCTCCCCCCCCCCCTCCAATGAAATCAAGTGACACGAGCAAGATGCCCAGCTGGCAGCTCATATTAAGTAGAATTTTGTTGTGAACTTCTAAAAGTGCTGTCTCAGTGTTGTGCTGTTTTCGATATGAGGACTGATGTAGTGCGTACAATTCATTTTCAAGCATATGATTTTCTAGCTGAGTGGTGACAGTTGATTCATTCAGTTTCGAGACATACGCTAGGTTACTCACGGAACGTAAATTCTCCTTCGTCTGTTCCAGGCCCGCTCTTTTAAGAAGAGGCATAGCTAGAGTTTCCTTCCACTTCTTGGAGAAGTAACCTGAGTGGAGAGAGGTGTTGATTATATCAGCCAGTACAGGAATCAGCTCATCCAGGCACTGTGTCACCAAGGTAGTCGGCATGGGATCAAGTGGGCACGACTTTTCAAAATTCGCTCCACACGATTTTGAGGTGTCAACTGGAATATTTAATACTAAGTGCGCAAAATTTACACCATTTTGCTTAGTTAAAGTGCAATGGCGTCGATTTGAGAGTAGTTATAGCTGTTGTTTTTCTTTCTCACATGGTTTCCCCCTCGTTGTCCTCTTGCACTAGAATGTTGTATGGTGCGACTTTTTCCCAAAGATCATTTGAAATCCGAGGAAGCAAACCGTGACTTTCTCTCCAATGTTTGTTGAAAGCTTTCAGCAATTGCGCAACACAAGAATCATCTTTCTTGAGTAAACCAACATATTAAAACACGTTTGTACACTTGCTTGCTTACTTTCGTGAATTTAAGTTTTGAAAGGGTGGAGAAACGGATAAATTCATAAAAACGTTACGGAGCGCGAAAAATTTGCAGCCACACACGGGGCGCATCACATCACGAAAACTGTGGCTAACTCAAAGTTAATCTTGGAAGTCTGTTGTTTTTCAGGATTTTAGATAAACTGCAAAATACCCATGTTTTTTTCCTTGTTTTAATCTTCCTAATATCATTACCTAGGTCATAAATAACCGCTGATATCATATATTGAGCCAGCGATCAAATATTGTCTATTAGTTACAAAACATGAAACTTCTCGGAACTGTTCGGCTAACAGCATAAAAAACTTCACATATTTGTTATACTCTGCCTAAATATTTAAACATTGAAAAGTTAAAGCACGGACACACGGTGCAACATTCATGCAACATTGCGAGCAACAATTTTTTTGGAGGTGGAAACACGGTGCAACAAAATCACGCAACATTTCTCGTGATAGCATGGCGTTCTTACTCATGCATTTTTAAACAACCAAAACGGCTTCCAACAAGAATTCCTTTGAAAAGAAAACGTTTTGCATACAATGTTACAAGAATAGAGTGCAAATCAACTTCAGTTTTGTAGCGTACAATGTTGCATGCAACAAAACCCATCGGTGGACACACGCTGAAACAAATTTGTTGCACGCAATGTTGCATGAAATGTTGCAT
>JAOTRI020141173.1:0-10741 GCA_028564885.2 Zoanthus sanctaehelenae
CGTGTTCTCCCAACATCCCGCGTGGTTTATTATGCCGGTAAACCCATAGAAAGTATCGTTTATTGCTTAAATATATAACAAAGCAATTAAGGGAATAAAGTCGTTTTCATAAACAACCTTCGATCACTGGAAAAATTCCGCACCTGCAATTGGTCAAAATCGATCAGGTTATTGGTAAATTTGAGAACATGTATACGGTCCACCGTGCAAAGAAAAAATAATTTACCTTGTCTTCAGAACATCAAACATCTGCCTTATAAAACAAAATGATTTTCATTGAGCTTTTACTTCAGCGAAAGTTGTTCTTTATCAGGTTATTTAACTCAAGTAATTTAACTTTTGGCGCACGTCCAGCAGTTTTCCCGCTTTTTTATAGATTGAAGTTTTGGTTTCTGCATGTAACGCAGTTTGGGTTTGATCATTTTTTCAGTTTGATTCTTTCAAAACGTTTGGAATTCAATCCTCAGCTAGACCTGAATACCGGACTTAGAATTCTTGTAAATCATGTTTTATGGTGCAAACATCAGGGAGCGAAAATGTACAGATTTCTGATTTGTTTTCACAAGAAACCCACATGATATATGCAAACTAGCAGTTTCTATCGAAAGTGAAGTGCTGCGAAATCCGAACTGCTAAGTGTCTTTGTATGGATAAAAAGTATCAAAAAGTCGTTGTTCATAGCCAATGTTTCCGCATGGATACTTTATTTATTTATATCAAGTAAAAGTTGAGTTGAAAATTAATAAACAAATATAAACCGATTAAAACACGATCGACTGTCTCTGTTGTCCATGTCGAAATATCACACAAATTTGCACATAAGATGCATGACTCGAAAAAGCACACTTTTTCCTCTAGAAATGTGGCTAAAGCGACCTTGATGAATACTTCCTCGAGTAAATAAGTCATATTCAACATGTTAACTTTGCAAACTTATCTTCGCCCGGATACACCAAGAAACCGTAGATACTTCACATATGATTTTCCCAATAATTACGGGCATATTTTAATGCCTTAATAATCACTAGTACGGCCTGATGTTCTGATACCTACGTCCCAGGTCCCAGCCAGCTAAGTCTTAGGGCACTAAAATATGCTCGTGAATATTGGGAAAATCATATGTGAAGTACCTACACAAGAAACGAAGACAGCCGCTGAATACATACACAGTACTGCAGGCTCTAAAACCGAAATTGCTAGCCAGCCAGCTAGTCCACGAAATCGACTCTGCTCACGGTAAAGGTATTATCTTGCGCCACAGGAAGCCCATTCATCTAAAATAGTATGCTGCTCACTTGCTTCGCTCGATCGCAGCAGTAACCTGTTTATTGATTCTGCGTAACATCAACCTGTTTTTGTTTTTATTTAGCAAAAAATAGAATGAACTTGGTATCGGAAAACACAAAGCGTACAGTCAACACAATTTCAAAGCTACATGCTTCAAAGAGCTACAAATTATTACTATTATGCTGTTAGCACGAGAGTTACAAAAGAAAGATTCAAGCTGGTTGAGTGTAATTTCATTTCCATAGGAGTGAGTGGCCACTAGGTCAACAAATTGTTGGTTAAATACATCACAATTTAACCCTTTGAATCCCAGTTTTAGTGTTGAATTCTCCCAACTTGTTCCTATACTTTCTATTGATCAAGTTTGAGAGAATTACATTTTTAATCTTTAGTCAATTTGAACACTAGTTTCAACCCTTTCAATCCTAGTTTTATTGTTGAATTCTCCCAACTTGTTCCTATACTTTCTATTGAGCAAGTTTGAGAGAATTTTACTGTTAATCTTCTGTAGTTTGCTTTGTTTGATCAACTCTTAGTTTCTCATTGCCAAATGTTTTATTTTGAATGTGTTATGTTAGGAGAAGTTGGGTGTTGATAATCGACTGGGACTGAAAAGGTTAAACAGCACTACAAAATTGCAAAAAGGAAAGATCACAAGAAGAAATGAAATAATCTAACACTACTTGCTGTGGCCAGGCCAGGATACCTTGCTGCTTAAGCACAATCTAGCTCAAAACTCAAGATCAGAACTCAAAAAAATAAAAATAATAAAAATAAAAAACTATGCAATTTAAGTTGAGTACTTATAGTTAATGTATATTGTATCAATACTTTACATTTTAATCATACACAACTGAAGCTATCTATTACTTGTCATTTAACCCTTTCAGTCCCAGTTGAGTTATTAAATTCTCCTAACTTGAACCCATACTTTTCATTGAACAGATTTGAGAGAATTTCACTTTTAATCTTCAGTAGTTTGCTTTTTTTGATCAATTCTCATTTTCTCATTACCAAATGTATTATTTTGTATTTGTTATGTAAGGAGAAGTTGAATGTTGATAACTGACTGGGAGTGAAAGGGTTAACTTTCGATTGCACCATCTCTGATTTGATTTCAAAATAAGTACATTTTAATTACAAGCAAGGAAACAGTTTTCTTGAAATCAAATTTTTTTTTCAATTTTCATCAAAATAAGTTTGGCAGATTTGTAAAACAGGAAACAAAAGTGGTCTAGCTTACTCAACAATCTAAAAAATACATTAATTTTTAATAAATTTATCAAAAATTCTATGAATGTTAACGTGGCTAACTATTTAATATCAATTATTGCTTTCCCATTCTACCTTTTACAATTTAAGTTTCCTTTTGGGGAGACAAGCTGTTTGTTTTATAATAACTATTACAAACTGAACACATTTCCAAATTGTAACATTAAGATAACTACTAGTACCACTAGATATTAAAGATCATCTATGACCATGAATCACAAATATCGTGACATCAGTCCTGTAACACAATATATTGGAAATACTCAACAACAAAACAATAAGTTATAAGCTAATCTACGTTTTAGTTGCACCAAAATACACTAAATTTGTTCTTTCACGACCATATAGCTTTGGAGTCACATCTCCTCTAAGACACTGAAGAAATAGCGATATGAGGTGATCCCATTTGACATAAAACTTTATCAAGCCACTGCAAAGGACCATGGAGATGAATTTCAATCCAGCAAGGAGTTGAAGTTACATCTTGCCTGTGGTACTCTGCACCCCACCCTTTGACAAATGACAACCTAATGGAACACATCTTTGTTAACTCGTAAACAGCCTCAAAACCATAGTTAACAGATTGTGACAAAAGTTCTGCAAATTCTTGATTGTTGAAAATTTTCAGTGTACACCCTGAAGGGATCTTACAAACTGTTGTAGGGTGGAAACCATGACTGTGATTGCAATTTCTACTCTGGACAAAAATCGCAGCATCAGACAGACACTCTGCATATACTTCTCCCCCAACATAATACAAGTGAACACCCTTGCCGATGTGCCGCCTAGTGTTCTCAATAGTTGAGTTGCGATTGACATTGGATAGAAGACCAAGACAGAACCTTTCTGTGTTGTAAGTATTTGGATCTGTAAAGCCATCTACAATCATACTAGTGCTTCTGGTTCTAAACAACTCTCCAACACGGCTGTTCAGCTCATAGTATGCAATGGTACACCATGATGCAGGTTCTTGATAATTTACAACTGTCATTTCTTGACCTACAACCAAAATAAATGGATAGTTATCAGTTTCCAGTGATTGATTATATAAACAAGAAGACTACTATCATGGTTTCTTCGGTTATCATTAACCCTTACAATACCAGTTGTACTACTAAATTCTCGTAACTTGTTCCCATACTTTTCAATGAGTAAATTCGAGATAATAATACTTTAATTTAATCTTCTGTGGTTTGTTTTCTTTGATCAATGTGTAATTTCTCATTACTAAATGTTTTATTTTTTATATGTTATGTAAGGAGAAGTTGGGTCTTGACAAAAGATAGAGATTGAAAGGGTTAATAAATTGGCATTAGTTCTTTAAACTGTACCCTATAGCAGGAAGAACTCTACATGCAATGTCTGCATGTTCAAGGTATTTTCCAGAACTTTCTCACCGAATTTTCCAAAAGCCAAGTTCTAGAACACTAGACCAAAGAAAGATAAAATAACCTGCAAAGGAGTTAACCAATGTTTTAGTCATTTAAGTAAAATAAATGGCAGGTGCACAATTATCCATGTAAATAATCAAATGCCCTATACAATTTCAGAGCTTAACAGTACTGATGAGAGGCTTAGATCATCTGCTACAGCAGCACACAAAGACTTTTATTCATATTATTGTTTATTATTCATATTATTATTTGTATTCATATTGTTTATTATTCATATCATTTATATTATTGTTTGTTATTCATATTTTTATATATATTATTGTTTATTATTCATATTATTATTTATATTATTGTTTACTATTTACCAGGAATTCCAGAAGTGAGCACCAAGAAACAGGTAAAAGTAATTTGCTTCGTGGTTGGGTGTTCACTGTACATAATTTCTTCTTAATAATACACAAACCTTGTTAACATAGATGAATCTAATAAACTGGCCGACAGCCTATCCTCAAGTTAATAACAGTTAGCAAAAATGGTAAAGGCAAAACTACAAGTAAAGCTGAATTTTTAAATTTATATAAATTATTTATATTTATTAATATTTGGGCTTTTCTGATTTTAGTTCGTTTGTAAAAATAATTTACTCATAAATTCAGATTTGCTTAATTATTCTAGCTCTATTCCAACAAGATTTTGATAATTATAAATAAAGAAATTTAAAATGATTACCAGTTGGGGTGCAAACCGAGGGACGCGAAGTGCTGACATGATCAATTTCCATTCCAGTTGGTTCAGGCCGAGGGCTTCCTCCATCTTCTGACATGTAACCCCCAGGGGTCCCTTTAAACATAAAGTGCATTCTTAAGAGAACAAATTTAACAAACTAAGAGTTTATTTCTTTTTCGAGCAACTTAAAGAAAGTTTTAAGTAAAACATATGTGTTTGAACACTGAGTTTTTTTTTTCAGTTCCCTGTTTTATTTATCTTTAACTAAAAATAGTCTGGGGGCGGATGTGGCTGGCACAGTAGGTAAAATTAGTGTCCTGTCAAGGGGGAGTCAGACTCTCATTTGCTTAACACTAAAGAAACTGAAAACGAGTGCCGGCTCTATGGGCCACAAGGCTCGTAATAGATTAAGCTAGCTAAAAATAGTCTGGGGACGGATGTGGCTGGCACAGTAGGTAAGATTAGTGTCCTGTCAAGGGGGAGTCAGACTCTCATCTGCTTAACACTAAAGAAACTGAAAACAAGTGCCGGCTCAATGGGCCACAAGGCTCGTAATAGATTAAGCTAGCTAAAAATAGTCTGGGGGCGAATGTGGCTGGCACAGTAGGTAAGATTAGTGTCCTGTCCAGGGGGAGTCAGACTCTCATTTGCTTAACACTAAAGAAACTGAAAACGAGTGCCGGCTCCATGGGCCACAAGGCTCGTAATGGATTAAGCTAGCTAAAAATAGTCTGGGGAGTTAACTTGAAAACCACAAGGTTAATTTATCCCCCGGGGCCCAGTTGTTCAAAGTTTAACCCTGGGTTAAGCAAAAATTCAAACAGGAATTTCTTTTTTAAGAAAAGGTAAATGGTTAATTATGAATACTGTTTGGATTTTTCATGGAAAAGTCTTGTTAATCCCAAAATTACAGCTAAAATTTCTCCTTGTAAGATTAGAAACGAGATCGTGGGTTAAACATTTAACCCTGGGTAAAGTGCTAATCGGCTTTTGAACAACTGGGCCCAGACTTAAACCATTTTTATTAATGATTACTCTGACACTTTTTCTTTATAGATGTACATAAGTTATGAACCTCTCAAAAATTAAAACAACATCTACACTTCTTCATTTGAACAAAATAACTTTTTTGAGGATTTTAAAACCAAGAAAATATTCCATTTATTTTCCTTAAATGCTTCTACTAAACATAAGGATTATAGGAGAATTGAATGCCAACACTAACCAATTTTCGAATCTGTTTGACTGTGTAGTAGATAAACTCTGTGAAGTGTTTTTTTTTCACATTAGTCAAAACCAAGTTCAGAGATTAAATGCAGAAATGAAGGAAACTCTCTAGAAAACTTTGGTATCATGGTCACAAATGAGATTGTCAGTGGAGTACAATTACATGCTATCTAAGGTAGGTCACTTAGTTAGCTTGGTTTTATGTAAAGGGCACAATCAACAATTAATTGAAGGGTCTGGTACCAAAAGCACATTAGTGTCTTCTGATGAAGGCCTCAACTCTCCTTATATATATATATAGACTTTATTTAGGTGTCAAGTCTTTCTAGCTGGCCAAAGGCCTACTAATTGGAGACACCATCTTTATCACTCTAAGGTGGTCGGAGACCTTTCACATTACATCACACAAACACAGATATAATCCCCAAGGGCTTATGGTTTAACGTCCTTATCCAAGAAGACGTGAAAGTCTAACCATTTGCAGATGTTAGAGCAAAGGTAGCACTTTCTCCTCAATTATTTTTAGACCCTGAGTGTTGGTCCAGCCAGGAATTAATTGAATCCAACCCTCACACACGAAAAACTGGCACCCTATCAATTGGGCTAACCAGACAGCGGTTATTACCATAATCTCTTCATAACTTTTGGGAGAATTAAGCATTTCATGCAAAGTTTTTGCACTACACTCACCAACTGCAATTGAAGAACATAGTACAAAAACAATGTAAGTTACTTTGTATGAAATGCTAAGTTCTCCCAAAATGTGATGAAGAAATAATAGGGATAATCAAAGGAGAGTTGAGACCTTGAAAAATTTTGCTTTCACACCATCTAAATTGAACAACTTTTTTTTTTACACCCAACAAAAATAAAAGTTTGATTGGAGTTAAACAATTATGCCGGCAGCCACTAACAAAGTACATATGGTATCTTAAACAGATGGAGAAAACAAGATCATGATTATTTTTTGACATTCAGGACGAAGTTGTTTTAAATGATAAATTTTTTACCTCTGAAAAGATGAATTGCAAACGAAACAAGTACTTTTTGTTTTTTGATAAGGGGAGCAATTTTTTATGAGCAGGTGATATGTTTTCCCACCTTTAATGGCAAGCACTGACTTAATCGAAATTCACTTGTCACCTTTACGTAGTGCAAAAACAATGTGACTTTGTATGAAATGCTGAATTCTCCCAAAATGTTATGAAGAGATAATAAGGACAATGTAGAGAGAGATGAGAACTTGGTTAAAATTCACATGACATTTGTCTTGTGCTAAAAATGTGATTTTGTACAAAATGCTAAATTCTCCCAAAATGTTATGAAGAGTTAAAAGGCTGTAATAGAGGGAAAGATGACATCTTCATTGGTATCCAATAGTCAATTTTATCAAGATCAACGCTATAAGCACCCACAAAATAGTCTGCACAGAAGAGCCCAAAAGCAAATTATGCGACTTTGTATGAAAAGCTAAATTTTGTCAAAAATATTAGAAGGGCTAATATTTCTCCTAAATGATTTTAAAAGTGTTTTTATATTTGTAACACAAAGGTAATTGCACACATTCAAATTAATTATCCAAGTTATTACAAAGACTGCTGGTAACATTATGTCATAGCACAATAATCTTGAGTCATGGAAACTCAAGAGCAAAAGTGGATGTGGTTAGATTAGCAGATCATCAAGTGTACTTAACAGTGTCATTAAAATTTTCTGTTTCAGAGATTTTCCTATCACATAAGATTTACTAAAATATTTTCCTCTGAAAACTGTTCAAATTACAAGGGAGGGCCAATAGCTATCCATTAAAATCATGTCATATAATCAAAAGGAAATCACAGCATGGTAAAAAAATGTCACCTAATAAATTTTAAAACAAATGTTTTACAAACCAATAAAATTAGAATTAGCTTATTTCTGGTCAGAGAATTTTTTTTGCTGAGTTTTTCTTTGGGCAGCCTCAACATGGAAGTTTAAAAACATAGAAAGTTTTATTAAGTATTAAAGATCCTTTTTTATGAGGCACTCTAAAGACAATTCATACTAAATTTGTCTTCTTTTAAAAAAGTGTTTGCAGATGTCAATTTTGCGTAATCAACGTAGAATAAAGGAGGGTGAAGTTCGAAAGCTGTAGAGTTGCTGAACTTGATATGCTTCTCACTTGAGAAGAAAGGAATGGTTTATTTGAGTTGTGAAAGATCGGCAATGTTATGTGGGAGTGAAATATGGTGTTTTGGGAAAATGGCAATTGTGAGAAGATCCGAGAGAGCAGTGCTCCAAGCTTAGGTTATTTTGTAAGTCATCTTTTAGTGGTCATACTCATTAAAAAGGTCACCGAGGACATCAATCTTCACATGAATGGGTTGCCATACATTTTCGAAAGAACAGTTTCTGTTTTTATCTTGTGGTTGTAAGTCTAAAAACCTAATTGTAAAAAAGGAGGTTGGCAAATTCGCAACCATTCTGACAGTTTTGATTACCCACTATTTAATCTACTTGCCGTGGCAACCAAAACTATCACGGCTTAAAGTACTGGAGAGCAATGTGTAGTGTGAAACTGATGGAGAAAATGATGATAAATGAGCTAATGCAGATGTTGGGGCTGAAGAAAACAGTGGTCCAGATGACAAAGGCGAATGAAGAAAGATGGTACAGGTATGAGTTAAGGATGGATTGTGGGCATGTTTTGAATCTTGAATGATGGACAAGAGCAAGTGAGGAACACAAATGGACACATGGAAAGATGCAAGTGGAGAAGGTGTGCTCTAAGAGTGATGGCTTGGAGGAAAAGGTTGCCATGAACTGCGAAACTGAGAGTAGGAATTGAAGAGATAACAACTAAAGTGGGATAAATCTGCCCCACTTCTGTTTACAGGAATAAACATGGACTGATTGATATGCAGAATAATAAAAACAAATATATAAACAGTTGTAAATATAGATTACAAAAATCTTTGCACTAGCATTATAACTTTTGCTTTTAGACAGTGGCAACGAGTTCAGCAAAGCAAGTTAAAATGACGCTGTCAATTAGTCAATAAAGAGATTTAAATAATTTTACAAATACTGAGTTTTCAATAAGGTTTGACATTGGCAGAGATATTCTAAAGATAGCTGGCACCTTTAATTCATCTCAAGTCGGCAATTTTGCAGGTTGATAACCCTGAAAGTCTTGCTCTGTCACTTTTTTTTGACGGATAAGGGGAGGGTTATAGACAAGGCAATATTAAAATGTAGTTGCAATCCATTAGTTTTCTACAAAAATGGCCTGCTCAGGTTTTATGTTTTATCTACTTTTATTGACCAGAAACATCAGAAACTCATGAATTTTTGTACCATTCTCAGGAGGGGCCTGGGAGACAGTAAATCTTGACCTTATTATGAAACTATTGTTATCTATAAATTAAATCAGAAATAATTCTATTTGCATTGATTTTAATTTTGCAAAACAAAATCATTTTCAGTGTCAAAAAGAAATTATATTTCTTTCATTGTACCACAGAGATTCGCCTCGGCAAGAATTAGGCTCTAATACACATAGAAGAGAGAGAAAAATAGATGATGTGTACTCCTTCGTTTACCTTTTGTTTAATATTCTGTAACTTATTAGTTATATAGAATGAACGTATTATAATAGCGAGCTGGATTTTTTATTAAGTCATATATAATTTAAGATTTGTAAAGCATGACGATGAAAATGGGAATTATCTTGCAAAAAGCTAAATTTTAAATAAATACAAAAATAAAGGGCTATAAAATTTTAAATTTTAATTCTGAACAAGATTGTATCTGATTTGAAAGACCGCAAAAGTTACTAGAATTTCCGCCGAATTCCGGCCAAGTCTAACGGTGTTCAATTACAAACTCGAAGGCCTTTCGCGTCAAACAATCCAAAGTCTAGATTAAAACTTCGTTCAAACAATCCAAAGTCTATACAAAAAACTTCGGTAAGTAGTGTTTAATTAAATGTTTAAAAACTAAATTCTGGTAACCACAGAATACCAAATCGAAGCTTTCTTCAAAATGTAAACAATGTTTGAATGAGTGCTAAGCAAGCCGCAAAGTCCAAAAGATAAACATCAAACAAGCGAATAAAGCAATATTGTTCTTACCAGGCATATCAAACGATTTACTCTGACTATCAAGAGATGATTGTCTTTGATTCTGTGCAAAAGGATACGAAGCGTTGTACGGCATTGGCGGTTCATCGTGGGTGCGAAATACTGCAGGGAGAGGAGGCATTTGAACGGGGTACTCGCTTTGGCGTGGAACTAAAACAGGCGGTAGAACTGCAAAAATAAACCACATATTCAAAACACGAACGTTTATTGTATCCAATCAAAAATTATTAAGTACTACTACCAACTACATAACGAAATTTTTTTAAAAAACCAACAAATTCTATTAAATCGGTAGTTTGAAACACATCAATTAATTCAAGAGACAAGAATCTTACAGTTATACAATGAAACGCTACAATACCTGGGGTTTCAACACGTCTATGGCGTGCCGATTGTTTCAAAATTATCTTTTTGTATCAGCTATCAGTCATCGCCCTCTTGATCAAACGTTCAAAGTTTTTCTCAATCAGTTAGAAACAAAATTCAATCAGTTGTAATATTTAATTTTTGATCAGTTCGGTGTCTCGATCAGTTAGACATAAAAATCAATCAGTTGTAATATTGTTTTGGTCAGTTCGACTTCTCAATTAGTTAGACACAAAAACCAATCAGTTGTATTTGTAACATATTTTGATCTGTTCGGTTTCTCAATCAGTTAGACGCAAAAATCAATCAGTTGTAACATTTTTTGATCAGTTCGGTTTCTCAATCAGT
>JAOTRI020141184.1:0-10741 GCA_028564885.2 Zoanthus sanctaehelenae
CTCTTAAATATACAGTAAGAACAATAAAATAAATGTACTTTTCCTCTCTCTCTCTCTCTCTCTCTCTCTCTCTCTCTAACTGGCAGGGTGAAAGTATCGTGTCACAATCTTTGTCGTTACCTGACTGCGGACATTTTCAATATTGTGTTAAAACTCCAAGCATCATAATCCTACTGGGAATATTAGTCGTCTTAAGTTGGTTCATTAGTGCCACACACCGATATTCCTATGTATACCAGTTTTAAAGACTTGAGTAACATTACCTGCCCTCTCGGTTATTGCACTTTACTTTAATTAACGGTTTTTAACCAATGAAAATGGACATTAGTTATAAATTTAAACAAGCAAATATTTTTATTTATCAGGATCCAGACGCTTTGTGTTTTTTAATCTTATGTTATTTCTCTTCAGCTAAACAGAATACGTGTTGGCCATGATAATATTGGACGGAATCCCGAGTGGTTTTTGAAACAGATAACAATTGATGTGCCACAACGAAATGAAAACTATATTTTCCCTTACAATAACTGGATCGCTGGAGAAGATGTCGACCTGGAACCTGGTAGGACAATTGTTTGGGTTTGTTGAATATTGTAAATAGATTTAGGTCTGAGTTATCTCAATCTTTATCCAAAGTTTTAAATAACTTCGCCAAGTATCGAGATAATTTGTTTGATGGTATCCTAAATTATGTTTGATATTTTAGAAAAATTTGTCGTTTAACTTCTTTTTTTGTACCGTTAAATAAATTCATATAAAGAATCCTAATGCAACTTAACAACCAAACTATTAAATGGATATTTGCTGACATAACTTTTTACAATCTACTTCACTTGCTTGTAACCTTCAAGCTTATAACCTTCAAGCTTGTAACCTTCAAGCTTATAACTTGCAGTGAACAAAAATTATAGTTAGGATTTGAGTCTAAAACTTTGAGAAATGTCGAGTGAGCATACCACCACTGCTGTTCCTGCAATTTTAAAAATCCGTTAAACGACTGGGTTACAAAATTGTTAATGAAACGAGTATTTACTAATAAAAACTCCTGCAGATAGCAGGAACAATATTTAGCTTCTCAGAACCAAACGTTTTGACGGAAATTATTTTTTAAGGTCAGTTCCACCACTACTGCTTCAGCAGTTTCTACAAAGATATTGCCTGGGTTGCAAAATTGTTAATAAAGCGAGCATTTACTAAAAAGTTTCCTTTAGAAGATAGGAACAATATTTAACTTATATATTTTTATCAGAGCCATATTTTTTGACGGAAAATAATTTTTTTAAAGTCAGTTCCAACGGATCAAATGGATGAAGTTTAAGTTTGTTTTCTCCAACATCCTCCAACATATGCGTGATCAAAAATACGCCATAATTTTGTACATGGTACCAAAGGTTAACATTGTTGGATGGTGTTGGATTCCTGTGTTTACCCCAGTAGCCAGCACTGACCAAACACCGACCACCAAATAAACATTGTTTGATAATGTTTGACCAACATGTTTGAACTTGTTTCTAATCTTACAGAGACGGGTTTTATCTGTAAATTTGCGATGAAGATTTGCTACTGTATTTCCTGCTTAAGCTAAATTCTTTACAAGCCTAGTGGCCGTGGAGCCGGCGCTTGTCTCCTGTTTCTCTTGTGTTAATCGGATGTCTTTGATTAACCCCAGGACGGGATACTATTCCATCGTAGGTTAACCCTGACTTAACCCAAAATTATTTTTAAAAACAGTCCTGCTTTCCAGTAGAGTCGAACGTCTTTTAAGCGGCACATTATTAAGTGGTCACCCTCTGTTTAGCTGTCATTTATTGATCAAAAGTTCCTAATTTTTCTCCCTGTAAATGTACCCCTCTTAGGTGTGGTCACCGGTATAAAAGTTAAATTTCAACGATAAGGCAGATCAGTGTCCTGACCAATGTATTGATATTGGCAGGGCATTGTTTGATTCCGCCGCCATTTTTTTACACCTTGCCATCCCTATCAGTAAATGCATTGAAAATTTTATTTGTTCTCTTACTATTTTGTACCAGTGTATTAATTATTTACTTGCTTGGTAATTTATTGTAGTGGATGTAAGATCGAAAGCAGACATTTATACCAGTAAGTACCTCACATATTCCATCAATTATTTTAAGTTATTTAAAAGCATTTTTCACAGTTATATCTTTAGTAGTATATTATTTAAATCAAACTAATTCAATCAGTCGTTTTATTTTAATAATCGATAATATACTATTGAATTTATGTACAACTATGGAAAATGGTGTCTTGCTCTTTAATTACGGCACCTAGAAGGAAATCTCCGTAAAATCGGGTTGCTAGGAAAGACCAGCTGTTTGTAAACTAAATAGTGTAAAAAGCATTTAATGATTTATATCGCTTTAAAAATTAAACAATAAACTGCAAAGAAATCCAGAGAAAAAGCAAAAAGTTGTTTCTCTCATAACAAGTGCAGATGACTGATTTCGCGCGCTCTTATTGGCTAGTTTGAGCTCCGGAATGCTGTGCTCGTTTTGGTTTTAAATGAATGTTTAAAAAATAATTTTAAAAGGAATGGAGGAACCTCGCATTCAGTTAAAATACAAATGGTCCGAAAATGCAACTCTGAAATAACATCTGCGTTTTCAAGAATGTTGCAAGTAAGAAATATTATTTGAAATGTTTTAAGGTCTGCAATAAGAAGTTTCACTGGCGACTAGCTTTTGTCAGCGTTTGCAGAGCGTCCGCAAAACTAGATGCGATTGGGCTGTATTTCCTGGTTGGTGCCGTCAAAAGCAGAAAGTAGTTGTGGGAGGCCAGACCAATTTCTATATAGAAATTGTCAGTTCAACCCTCGAAGCTGGAACCATTGAATTGGAAGTCGCCAATAGGGCGACTAAATTAAAAAACGCGATAAAATTCTGGACAAAAAAAGATGCTCAGATATAATTCTCTTCGGCACTTGTGAGAATTAATTAGAACCTGGATGTGTTGTAAGAAGTCATAGTTTTCATCGATGCAAAACAATTTTAAAAAGGAATCCAAACAAAAATTATCGTCGTGATTGGTGCTAAAATTGTTGGGGCGCTTGTTATAATTAGAGTCATTTTGGCAAGTTTCATTGTTGTGAAGATTTTGACATTATTATTATCCCTGATGATGCCGTAGACTGGCGAAAGCTAGGACCGTCTTATAAACAATTTACAATCAGTAGTTTTTGGCCTCAATTGAGGTTTAATCTAAATCCTTAATGTTAAATTGTTCCTATATCAAAAGACTAGCCGTGATGTCATGTTTTAACAGTAAAAGGCCAATGCTTGATCATATCGCCATTAAATGTCATATACAAAATAAAATCGCATAAAATAAAAGTTCAAGATAGAGCGTTTTAATCTGAAGAAAATCGTGTAACAAGCAAGAGCAAGATTACCGGTACGCTGCGTTTCTTAGTTTGTTTCAAAACTTCATCTTTGAACAACCGGAAGGCAAAGAGTTTGAATGGACAAGTAGTTTAACGAAAACTCGATAATGAAGCAATTGAGACCTTAAGCAACAAGGACGGCGATGTCGACAACGATCGCAGTAAACAATAGAAAATACAATTACTGCATTTTGGAATGCAGCAAGCCCAGCATGTGCACGAACGTGCAATTTAAAAATACCTTTTTTAAAGTTATCGAGACTACTAGACCCAACAGAAAAAACTTTCAGAGTATTTGTTTAGTTACATGGAAAAACATTTAATTGTTTTTGTGCGGGCTAGGTAATAGGTTCCTGTCAAAATCGGCCGCAGATGACATAAAGCAGATCATCTGCATGAACAAACCAATCATTGGTCGAGTTTTACAAAGACCACCGATTACAGACGAGGAAAAGTTGACACCTTTTCAGTTTGACTGAACATTTTTAGATTAGCATATATATCTTATCAGTTCATGTTCGAAATTTACGAGTCTTAAAACAGCTGAGCTGGTGTTACTAGGACATAAACAATAAATGAACTCAAAGAAACTGTTTCACACAACAACAACAACAACAAAGAACTTATTGCGAATATTTGTTTAGAAGCACATGTTTATTAACCCCATAAACAGAAAAGCTTATCGAGACCGGAAGCTTCTACGTTTTAGCTTGTTTCAGTACACTATATGCCATTACAGGTCATTTTAAAATTACATTAATTGCATGGAAGAAATTATGCATGAAGGAGTTGATGAAAAAAGAAGATATAACTGAGAATTGTAATGCATTCCTAAGTTTCTTTTATAAACGTTTGAATATTTTGTATTATCGGTCTTATATATTAAGAGAATTATAAATAGGACAACCACTAGATTATTTCTTCGATACCAACATAATTGTTTATGTTTTCAACTATCTGCTTCAGTAACGTCTATTCATAAGACAACTTCGGTAATTTTCCAAACAAAACGAATCAAATGTGCGTTGCAGCCAGTACACTAAACTGTCAGTAATCGCCTCGGTAATAAAACTGCACTCTTTAGCGCAAGTACCCAACCTAGTACGCTCATTTACCCTATGGGTACCTTTCGTTTTATTTACAAAGTGTAAAGGAGAAAAATAAAACAATTTGTCTATTTTGGCGAATAAAAACTTTCACTGGCGGCAAAAAAATATTTGACCAGATGGCCACTAAGGGAAAAAGTTAACTGTGAGGGTTGCAATTCAATTCACCTACCTCCAACACACAATAAAATTTAGCAGTGAGAGTCCAGACCATCTTCTATTTATCTGTTCAATTCATGTAGCTCCAACTCACTACAGAATTTATACATGCAGAAAGTCCATAACTAATATGTTCGTATAAATGTTCTTTTTGAAGTTGAAATGAAGCTGGGCGAGGTGTATGATCCGGTGTCTCCAATATATGTTCAGCTAATTGGCGACAAAGATCAAAGTGGTCCGATTCAGATCAAACCAGGCTATGGACCCAACGAGCGTTTTGAAAGTTACAAGACTTACAAAGTGGTAGCAAAAGTGGCGGATATTGGAAAGGTGCGTTGGTTTGACGAGTTTGTTTATTTTTGTCGTGAAATTAAACCTGTTGCACCATTGTTAGTGTAAAAGTGTTGTAGCGAAACCCGCGTACAATCTTCTATATCGCTGGAACAGACACTGACCAAAACAACCGGATGATAATGTCATAATATGATTATAAAAAAATTGTCAAACAACGATGTTACATTTTAGTTTCTTTTTTCGATTGACCACTACCGAATACAGCATCATTTTGCCTGCAACCTATTTTAAAAAATTTCAATCTTAGTTTATTAGTTAAAGAGGGGAAGAAAAGAAGAAACCAGAAAGTGGATCAAAACTACAATTACCGTAAAAATATCTTTTGGTATTTTATGTTTCTTCTCTCGAAGAGAATTATATAAATATTACTCATTGATCGTTGAAGTGCTTTATCGTTTATTTATTAGTTATTGAGATCTACATACATCTAAAGGTTTTTTAGAGTTCGAAAACTATTCTATTTATATGAGACGCTTACTTTATTCATTACTGCCCTCGAATACTTTATTTAACTAAGGTTTGGGATCAATTTTTTTTTAAAAGAAAAACCTTTTTAAAGGTTGTTTCATTCTGTTTTTAGACAAAGGATGTGATTGTTAGGCAAGACGAAACATCAACGGGAGTCTACATCGAAACTATCGAGATCACTAACTCTAGAGGGGAGAGCATTGTGAAGCCGGTGAAAAATTGGACGTCAAAAATGAAAAACGAGGATTTAGTTGGTGTGGGCGAAGGTGGATACCGAGAGGGATCAGCTCGCCAAGCTAGCGGTCAGTTTTCAAAATGTTTTTCTTTGTGATAATAATTTATTATAAAAATTTTGTCAAAGCGTCGTATTTTTCGTTATTCAATCACGATTCATTTCTGATTGTTTGCTGTTTTCTCGTTCGTTTGTGTATGGATAATATACCCATTCTTTCATCTATCTACCCATTCATTTATAATCCCATCAATTTATTTATTGGTTCACTCCCCATACATCTACAGTGTTTATTCTAGGATTTGAAAAAAATGGGGAATCTGCCGCCATGCTTTAAAAAAATGTGGGGGATTTTCAAAATATGTTGGGGATTATAAGGCAGTGTTTGATCTAGGATTTGAAAAAAGTGGGGAATTTGTTGCGCATGGCGTCAGAATTTTTTTACGAAAGTGCGGGATTCCCGCAATCCCGTTCGTTCATTCATCAGTCTACGTAATCATTAATCAAACAATCATTTATCTATCTATGACTTAATTATTCATTAAGCTATCAACCCATCCACTCATTCACCTACCCATCTATTATCCACCAATCTATATTTTCATCCACCCTCACATCATTGATCTTTACTTTATCATTAATTCATCAATCTATCCTCCCATCCATTATCTTCCAATTCATCAACTTATCTATCATCTATTAATCCAACCGCCATCATCCTTCAATCCAACTCTAAGTCCATTCATCCTTTAATCAAACTGTTAATCCATTCATTCTTTAATCTAACCCCCCTCCATTCATCATTCAATCCAATTGTCCATCCATTCATCTTTCAGTCCGACTGTTAATATATTAATCCTTCAATCTATCCGCGCACCCATTCATCCTTTAATCCAAGTGTTCATTCTTCAATCAAACCGCCCATCCTTTCATCTTTTAATCCTACTGTTGATCCATTCACCTTCAATGCAGCCACTCACCTACTCATTTATTTATCAATCCAGTTTCCTACCCATTCTTCTGTCAATCCAGCTGCTTATCCATTCATCTATTAACATCTATCTATCGTTTATTTATGGTTGTCCACCTTACCATTTACCACCCGTTATCATTCCATTCACTAACTCATCCTTCAATCTGTGGGTTGCTATCTATTATGGTAATTCCATCCTATCTAATTCAAGTGCTCATTAAAATCCATGATGCAGACATTGCATACGAGATTGCCTTCAAAACAGCCAACGAGCCCGACGCAGGTACGGATGCCGATGTTCATTTCCAGCTAATAGGAGATCAAGGAGAGACAGAAAAGATATCTTTGAGAGATGACGAAATGATTCATTTTGAGAGAGGTTCAACTGACAAGTTTAGAGTGGAGACTAAAGACGTGGGTGAGGTAAGGAAATCTGCTGTATCATGGGTGGGATAAACAAAATGGAAGAAAACGTAGAGATTAAGGAAAGAAGCTAACTCTAAAGCAAATGCTTTTTTAAAATCATTTGGTTAATGGAACAAAAAGCATTCTCCGATCGTTATAGTTTTAAGTGGATGATAGCTTTTAAAACAGTTAATTCGAGTTCATTGCCTAATCTGCTGTTAGCTTAACCTGTTAGGAATTAAAATTCAAGTGCTATGAGGACTGGTAATCAGCAATTTTAAAAGTGATTTCTAAATGTTTTTCATATTGTCAGTTGCTTTTCATTGAAACCAATAATAATTATCTACCACTCTCTTTTAGATAAAAAAACTGCGCGTTGGCCGTGATAACAGAGGAAAGGACCCTAATTGGTTGTTAGAAAAGGTCACTGTTGATGATTTACAAAGAAAAGTGCGGTATATGTTTAGTTGCAACAACTGGTTGTTGGGAACGGATCCAGAAATTGAACTCGAGCCAGGTACGGTGGTTAGTGAACTACTTGAAATGTGGTGTAGTTAACAACCGTCTCAGCTGTTACACTAAGTAATACTTTGTATCAAGCTTATACGTTTGGTATTTTTTATCATTTTCATAGTATTTTTCCATTGTTAACGTTTCGTTTGAAAATAGGAAAATGTCCTAAGATGAAATGGTGATATATTCTCCTTTTATCTGTTAAGCGTTGTAGTACCAGTACTCAAGAGTCTCCTCAATAAATTCTGTTACTATGCATAGAGGTGTCTGGCCTAAACAGCAATGTTCAATACCCAGAATCAATGTTTTGATTGTTCTTATTTATTTTTTTTTTTTTTTGCTGTTAGGTTAAGTTATTAACGTTTCAATTGTTAAAATTAGAGCTTTAAAGCCTAGTTCATAAATAGTTTTAATTGATGTAATTCCATCGTCGACTACGTTCTACAAAGGTTACAACAATATGTGAACGCGTTTCGTAAGTGTTTTTATTACAGATAAATCAGAAACTGTTTTACATGTTGAATCCTGTTCATTTTCTACAATAATTACAACACTTGCCGGCAGAGAAAATGTATAATTGTGTTTACGCATATCGGCAATATGGATCAGCTGGACAACGATTAGCCAATGAGCGGGCTCAAACTGTTGTTGTTCAACAGTATGTCAGGATTATTTTTCATTAGCTTTTTCACCAAGATGAGGAAGTCCAATGAATTACAACAATTAGAACAATAGTCTCAAACTCATTATTAATTTATCATGTTAAAACAAAAGAAAGCATAGCCGTGGCCATGGTTAGGAAATGTGATCTTAATTAGCATTTATTTTGACGATTTTCTTACCTCGTTTATTCCTTAGTTTTGGTTTCGATTGAGAAGAAAAACCAAACACTCAGGCAGTGTTTCACAACATTTCCAAACAACTCGAATTTCGTTAAAAATGCACCGCCGCGCGTCGTATTTTCAATTCTCTTCTCATCGTTTGAAATGTGATGAAACACTGCCTTTGGTGTTTGATATATTACATGTAGTGTTGCAACTGTTGGGAAGATCATCACGGATAAGAATACAAGAATTACGACTATGTGTGAACTAAGCTTTAGGAAGTTTGTTTATATTTCTTTTTAACACAGCTTACATAAGTATTTTTTTCTCGTTCATGACAGCCAAGGGTATTGCATCCCACAATGTTGTTAGTGACAATGTATTCGTCCATATTTATATTCATATTTATATTTATATTCGTCCGTATTTCTATCGAAAATTATGATAAAGAAGTATTTAAATACTTTGCAGCAAGTCATCCTTTAAAAATGAAAGTTCCCTGATGATGCTGTGAACCAGCGAAATCTAGGACAGTTTTAAAAACATTTTTTTTAAAACAATAGTTTTAGCCTCACTGAAATCTTTAACCTGAACATGTTACTGAAGGCCAACATCCATAGATTAATATATTTTTAATTTCTCGAAGGACGGCTATGTTATAGTAATGATGTTTTTCTTGATAGGGGCACCTTCAACTGACGATGAAAGGGGAGGTATGATAAATTTTATAGCAGCGACCATTCTTTTCTCTTTTGAATACGTAAGATGTAGTTTTTGTAGTACTTTTATTTTACTGGCTTGAATTTTTAACAACTATCTCCAAGAGGAGAGGTGAATAGTGGTAGATATATGCCGAGACACTTCTAACAACTATCTCCCAAAGGGGAGGTGAATAGTGGTAGATATATACCGAGACGCTTCTAACAGCTATTCCCCAAAGGGGAGGTGAATAGTGGTGGATATATATCGAGACACATTCTAACAACTATCTCCCAAAGAGGAGGGGAATAGTGGTAGATATATTCCGGGACACTTCTAACAACTATCTCCCAAAGGGGAGGTGAATAGTGGTAGATATATTCCGGGACACTTCTAACAACTATCTCCCAAAGGGGAGGTGAATAGTGGTAGATCTATGCCGAGACACTTCTAACAGCTATCCCTCCAAAGAAGAGGTGAGTAGTGGTAGATATATGCCGAGACACTTCTATCAACTTTCACTCCCAAGGGGAGGTGAATAGTGGTAGATATATGCCGAGACACTTCTAACAACTATCTCCCAAAGGAGAGGTGAATAGTGGTAAATATCTTCCGAGACACTTCTAACAACTATCACTCCAAAGGAGAGGTGAATAGTGGTAAATATATACCGAGACGTGAAGCGCCAGAAAAATACACTTTATATTTAAAAAAATCAACTCATAGTCTTGCATATTGCGAGTTATGAAAGCCGATCAGAGCACGCGAAAATGGATGTCGGTTTTTTGGTAAATGCTAAATTTGGATAACAACAAAATACCGAGCTATAACATCTGTCACCAGGAGTTTCTGAATAGAATACCGAAGTGATGTCTTAAAGCTTTGATTTATGAAATCTCTTATTTGTGTCTAATATTTACTTGAAAGAACAAGATAGGAAATATGCCACTAATTAGTGATGACATTGCTACGGTTATGTCTGTTGTAAATCTTACTTTTTAAATTGGCTTGATTCCTAAATTAAAAGCCAATGCATATAATGAAATTGCCTATTATTCTCGATAATAAGAGAAATGCCACTAATTCTGGGCTGTGTTATTCAAAAGCCGATTAGCACTAACCCAGGGTTGTATTTTTACTTCATAGTCTTGTTTGCAAATACAGGCAGATTCGATCTGTGAATTTAAGATTAACAGGAATTTTCCAAACCCAGATATGAACAGTATTTTATATGGACCGTAATCCTTTGAAAAACATTTATAGCAGCTGTAATTTTTTTATTAACCCGTTCATTCCCAGGTTTATTGTTAAATTCTCCTAACTTGAGCCCATGCTTTTCATTGAACACGTTTGAGAGAATTTTAGTTTTAATCTTCAGTAGTTTGTTTTGTTTGATCACTACTGATTTTCTCATTACAAATGTCCTATTTTGTATGAGTTAAGCAAGGAGACGTTGGACATTGATAAATGACTGAAACTCAAAGTTAACTTTAATTCCCCTTTAAACGACCCAGTCTAGTTAGCTGTAGTAGAGAGTCAGGTTGGCATAGTGGTCATCAGTCGTGCCTCCCACCTCTACGACCCGGGTTCGATTCCTGGGCTCCGCAT
>JAOTRI020141193.1:0-10740 GCA_028564885.2 Zoanthus sanctaehelenae
TTCATTAGCTAGCTTACTATTTATATTGGATATTCATTGTAATTCTTTCATTCTAATAAACTGATGATGGCATAAGCATGCTGAAACATGTCTTTAAAAAACGTCGTTGTTTTTGTTAAACTTGTTGTTGTTGTTGTTATCTGACAATGTTGCAGTTTTAACTCTAATCTATTCTAACCAAATTGTTCTAGTGTGATTAGTCCTGTTTCTGAAATAATTTTGTGGATTATCGGATAAACAACATTAGATGAATATACAGTATCCACGTTTTGTTTTGTTTGGCACACAGGTTTTTTTCTTCTTTGAAATATTAAATATTTGCATTGCATTTGTTAACAACTATAACTAAATATATTAGCTTTCTTGCATGACGTACGCCTGTTACGTTAAAACATTTGTTTGAATCTCGGCATTTTTCGTGCTTTTACAATTCATTTTGGTTGCCATATATAAATAAAACGCAGTCGATGACTGTATGGGCTTCTGCTGTTATATATTTTAGTACTGTAGAGGGTAAGGGTGAAAACAAATTACATTTTCACCACAAAATGGTGTTCATGTAGAACGTGATTTTATTTTTAAATGATTTAGAAAAGATTTTTGTGAAAAATTTATTAGTATTTTAATTGCAAAGGCTAAATAAGGGTCTCAAATAAACTAGTGCTAGTGGCAGTGTAACATTGTGTAACATTGTTAGAAGTTGTGGGTTCCGGTTTGAGCCCTAAGTCAAACCATTGGCGACTACCAAACAAGTGAACTAATTCCGACATGTTTTCTGATAAAGCGAGGTTTGCAGAAGAAACTGTTACTGGAAAGGATAAAAAGAAAAGTACTGGAAACGATAGGACTTACATTAAATTGCATGTCGTTACGTTACATTACATTACGTTACATTACATTATATGTCATTACATTACATGTCATTATATTACGTTACATTACATTGCATGTCATTACGTTACATTACATTATATGTCATTACATTATTTTGCATGTCATTGCATTCCATGTCGTTACGATACATTACATTACATGTCATTACGTTACATTATATTACATGTTATTACGTTACATTACATTACATGTCATTACGTTACATTACGTTACATTATATGTCATTACGTTACATTGCATGTCATTACATTCCATGTCGTTACGGTACATTACATTACATGTCATTACATTACATGTCATTACATAACTTGGGCGATCAGTGGGATACATTTTTTAAAAATATGTTTAAAACAGATCTGTTAAGTTTTTTCCACGAATTTTCGGCAGCGCATACTGCTGCCTTTCTCAAGTGTATAGTTTAAAATTACAATTGTGGCTAAAATAGGTGATAAAATGAATAAATTATGAAACTATAAAGCTCTAGGGAGTGTGCAATAATGGAATAAAACAATAAAAACAGTCAAGCTTGGCGAACTGTAGAATTATTTAAGTATTAAAATGCAATGATATAAAAGTAAAAATAATAATTTTTCGCTAGACAAGTGTTCTTTAAAGTTCTTAATTAAAGGCAGATATGCTCTGGGAAAATCCCTGCATTCGTTGACTGTGTTATTATCTATTGTAGAATAAAAGGACTCTAAAAACAACCGTCTGGCAAAATTATGCTCGTTAGTTTCTAGGATTTTCGCATCGCGCGGATGAATATCGTGCGCAGTGGTTATGGCATGGCATTTTAAATTAGCTTTGTGAATTGAATTGAGTGACTTCAAATTAATTTTAGAGATGCATGTACATACAGTAATGCATTTTTAGATCATAACTTCATTTCAATGTGACTGTAAAGATTAGGATAGAGGTCCTGAAAGATTGCAATTTCAAATTTTTCAGAATGATCATAGATTTCTCTATGCTGCTTTGCCCCTAGTTGCCCTAATGTAATTAGAAAATGTTAAACTATGAAATAGGTCATAGTTTGGGTTTGGGTCTGCAGTCTGCAAATGTCATACACTATTTTTAACTGCATGTATTATCCATACCCTAGTGTAAAGAATGGGGTTTTCTTCTGAAGCAACTGTTTGGAAACAGGCTTGGTACTGGAGATTATGGCCACTTAACTATTGAGCATGTTGCTATGTTGCTGAGGACTTTTCGATCATTAAAGAAATTCTCAAACCAAGGTTTTGAAAGTGCCCACAAGTATGAGAAAGTCATTTTTTCAAGAGCAACATCACATGATGCAACAGGTTATAGAACATCTAGTAAGTATTGAATTGTTTTTACTTTTCCAAAAAATAAGCACTACGTAGCCTTAATATTAATTTATTTTTTTTAAAAAGGTTATAATTATGCTAATTATACAATCAAAAATTAGTTTTTTTGTGCTAACTATATCAATCAATAAAGTGCAACCATGAAAATATATATACTGTATATCCTGTTGCTTTAACTGACAACTAGATATTTTATAAAACAATGAATCTCAGATTAATATTAATCTGAGTGAAAGATTATGTACAGTAAATGGCCTTTTAGAAATAAAGTAACTACTGTAAATTATAATTTTGTGATAAAAAATTAAGTTTTACACCGTAAAAAATGAAAAAATTTGCTGACCTTTCAGACTTGCCTCCTTTATCAGAGTAAAAGAACTCTGATGCAGCTCACACTATACACTGTACATGTACATATTACCACTAATTATTTTCTCTAAGAAAATTATAGCTTGGATGTGCATAGTAAAAATTTTTGCTATCCTTTTTAGATTTATTTATTTTTGTTGTTTCTTTGTAAGTAAATTGTTAATATTAAAATGTTTAAAATAATTACAATAAACAAATAAAATCACAAAAGTCATGGTGATACTGTACATAGTCATAAATGATTAATTATGTAATTATTTTTAAAAAGTTATTAAAACATATTGCGCTAACATACTTTCTGCTTGTTATTAGTATTCCAGATACTTGTGCACTTCATCAGTGAGAAGATCCTTTTCCTAAGGAAATGTTTCCGAGAAGGTCTCTTTAGTGCTAATAATGGTATGTTCTAATTTTCTGACATATTTAAGAATTTTGTATTCTACTGTCAATTAACCTTATAAATTTGTGGTAAAAAATGCACATATATATATTGTCATTAAAGATTGTTTAATATTTCTATACAATATTGGTTGATTAGGTAGGAAGTTCTTCTTTCGTGGATGTGGCTGGCCTGCAAGTAACTCTGTTACCTGGAGTAATGAGGATGTTAAATGGATTGGTGAAATTGATGGTTTGTTCTCTGATATATTTGGGAGAGATTTCTTCAAATACACTTTTGACGGTCTTTAGTGCACAACTGACATGCCAGTGACTTCTTACAACCATACAACTATAGAGTGGGAAGAGCATGTTCAAGTAACTCATGCTCAACAGTTAGATGAGAATGGATGCAGCAGTCATCAACATGGTAAAGTATACAGTGTGAACATGCATGATAGTAAGTTACATAATATTATACATGGCTCTGATATAAGATTCTCTCTCTTAACTCACTCCACATTTTATATATCGGTATACAACTGTAACCAGCTGTAACAACAACAATAATAATATTTATAATAATAATGAATATATAACTAATATTACAGTGGCTTCACTTCTAGAAGCAATATCAATTAAATCAAAAGTCTTCTGTACTAAAAATGATTATATAGTCAGATGCTTTAGTGATAAAATCAAGCTATAAAATCTCTGATAGCAACCATTTCAATGTATGCATTGGTATGCATTATTAATATTTTTTTGGCGTTTAGTAGTTAATGACTGCTTTTGATTTGTACTTGTATACTACATTATATTACAAATTGGCCAATATCCTGCAATTGTGACCTCACAGTTGGTTATAATGATATTTAAATAATGGACTTCATATGTGCCAGTTGTTCCATTTATAGTAAGTGTACTCGAAACATTGACAAAATTAATAATGCTAATTTCTATCGATTGAAGTACTTTTTTTCCACTGCTAATTATATAGTAAGAACAAAGTGTTGTCTTCACACTGCATGGGGCAGCTGCATGAGACACAGCCAAAAATCAGACCATCTAACCTTTTTTTAATAATTTTTTTTAGTTGCCATCATGCAAGCACAAAATTAATACTACAGTTATACTACTTTGTACTGCAAAAACAATATTAACTGTAACAACCTATTTTTGTATTTGTAGGTAGTGGCAGGAGAGACAATGTCAATGGCACAGTTATGTTTCCTGATATGGCTCTTTAGTGCTTTCAAAATGCAACTCGAGAGCAGTTGGCATCATTAATTCTACCCCCAGCAAAAAGTATTGCCATTAATCAAATAACAGTTGTGACAGATCCAAAGGAAACAACAAATCCAGCTACATTGCCATTTCGCTTACCTCAGAGTGTGATAGACCATTGCTATCTCTTACTTGATGCAGCTGAAGATTACAATGATGCAGATTTAGAAGTATTTGCTGTCAGACTTAGTTCTTTTGGTATGTGGGCTAGAACTGACTTGTGTTTTCTCACCAGCATGCACATTTACATTCTTGACTGAAGTATACTCTTTGTAAAAGCCTAAAAGTCAGATTTAGACCTCTGAAAAATATATCTACTGTTTCTACATAACATTGAAATGGCTAAATTATGAAATAAAAATTATTATTATTATTGAGTCTAATTAGAAATTTCTTTTTGCAGGTGTATTTACTCGAGCTACTATAAGGTTGTGGGAACTTGCCAACACTGCTGCTGAAGTTAAAACTAGTCTTCTCATTGAAACTCAGTGGTTAGATACAGCTAGACAGTTCTATGAAAATCATGATGACCTAAATGTAATTCAGTCCATTCTAGAAAAATCACGTCCACAGCAAATGCTGCTCAAAGCAAACGATATCTTTTTTGATGTGCATGATTTTTCTGGTCTAGTTGGTTAAAGATATATTTCTGGCAGCTGCATTGATCTACTTTGCCTTCATTATGAATCGGAAGTGAGAAAAAATGGTAATTGTCACACTGTCTTCCTGCCATCATTTACTCAGACCTGGGCTTGAGTTGCTGATCAAAACTTCCTAACTCGAACAATTAAGCCATATGTTGAAAACAAGACTATTGATTACCCTCTGTTGAAGATTGTTACTCCAATATTTGTAAAGGGATGCCACTGGGGCCTTCTGTGTTTGGACTCAAATTCCAAACAACTTTACTATGATGATGGTTTGCGGTGGGATCCACCAACAAATCTCGAAAGAGTTGGGTATAACATTCTTACATCTATGACTTCTTGTTTGTTAACAACATGTTTGAATGCTGTTGATCAATGGAATCTTGATGTCAAGAGGTTTGGTATGCCTCAGCAACCAGAAACAGGGGTTGGTGCAGGAAGCTGTGGTCTTGGTGTTATCTTAGCAGCAAAGGATTTTTTGGAAGGTGCATCAGCTATCAATCCTAAATTTAGGTGGGCGTTTGATCAGATGGATAGATTGCGGATTGACCTCATGGTGCAGGTGAAATCTTGGATGGAGAATTAGACTTTGGTCACAGTACAGTATGTTATGAGTTGTTTGGGAAATTTTTATAGTTAAAATTTATTTATTCTTGAACCAACCAGGCCAATTTGGTAATTGTCAGCAAATGGCTTTAAAAAAGTATCGGGAAAAGTATCGGGAAGAAAACTTTTCCTGAAAGGGCCAGTCAGAACGATGCATGAGTAGAAACTATAAGTAAACTATAATACAAACAAACGTTGTTTCGTCTACTTCGATGGAGATTTAAACACGAAAAAATTTAGCTAACGAAATGAAAAAATGCTGGTAAAGTTTGTAATTGGTACTAGACAATTAGTTTCTACGACGAAAGTGAACATTTTTTGATATATTCATAATTTCATAGTGCGGCTTTATATCTAACTACTCTAGAAGTATTCATGACCTACCTTACCGTGTAAAACTTGTGGATAATTTCCGTTTAGACGCGTACTTACTTACATAATTAGCAGTTTCATCGCAGTTATTAAGGGTTAGTTTACATGCGTAAATAAGTACGCTCCTGACAGGAAATTTTACTACTTTTAGTTGTTTCGAGCTTATGAGCGACTATCCAAAGTTGGAAGTGACGTCACATAAATTGGTTTGTTGTCGCGAAAATGACGTCTGGAGCGCCAGTTGTGGCAGTTCCCTAGCTTTTTACTCTAATGGCGGTCGACATGACGACCCCCAAGCCTGAAATATTTTCTCTGTTGGTTTCGGTGGCACGCCTAACAGCTTTCAGTAGAGAATAGTTGTGTTGTTTTGTTATTTAAAAAGATCAATTATTGCCTGTTTCCTAGCTATTAAACCTTTCTAGTTCAAAAATGATGTTAAATTATGAGTTTTTTTTGTGCAAAACACACTAATATTTTCTCTGTTGGTTTTGGCGGCACGCCGCACAGCTTTCAGTAGAAAATAGATGTGTTGTTTTGTTAATTAAGGAGATAAATTATTGCCCTTTTCCTAGCTATTAAACCCGTCTAGTTCAAAAATGATGTTAAATTATGAGTTTTTTTGTGCAAAACACACTAATATTTTCTCTGTTGGTTTTGGCGGCACGCCTCACAGCTTTTAGTAGAGAATAGATGTGTTGTTTTGTTAATTAAGGAGATAAATTATTGCCCTTTTCCTAGTTATTAAACCTGTATAGTTCAAAAATAATTTTTAAATGAGAGCTGTTTGTAGCTGTTGGAGCAAAGATAGATGAGCTCCAGAAGCACTGACAGTTAGAATTAAAAATGCTGGAGACCAAGTTTAATCAGTGATTTTCATCAGAACATGGTCATTTAACAATGAAGTCAAAAGCAGAAGTCAAGGGGAAAGGCCAAGGAAGCTAGTGTCTAATCAAGAGCGAAATCTGGCATTGGGCCACTTTGCTGCAGAATTTACAATAAAGTTTTTCATTATGGTCGGACTTACAACAACAGATTTCAACAAATTTACTAAAATTTTGAGAACGATCTTAGGCTGAGACTTTACTAGAACTCATAAGTTAACTTAGCAAGTTTCTTTATGTTTCGCACTTATTTAGGAAATGCATGGTACGGCAACGCCTTGATTGTTTCTATTTTATTTTATCAATTTTATCTTGTGATAAAAATAACAGAATATGATCTGAGGCTGAGATCACTCAACAATTAAGAATAATAGGCCTCAGAAATACTTACTTGTTGTTATGCACATATCAATGGTTTGCTCTAGGATGGGGGGGGAACCCATGGGAATTAGACTTTATAAAGGGCACGTGGGTGGGAATTTTGACATCCACAACGGTCTCCAGGGTGGGAAATTTGATTCGTTCGCCATCTTGAAAAGTGTAAATTTGACTTACAATGGAGACCCAAGGGTGGATAAATTGACATTTTAAAAATTCTGAAAATTTTCAAATTTTCCTTGGTTTCTCCCCCCCCCCTATCCTGGGGCAAACCATTGATAGGTACTAAACACCACCATTCTTCGGTTGCACTTTCCGTTCTAGGTCTCAAAAACTAGAGTCAAAATTTTCAATCCTATCAACTGCAACTCTATTATTTGCTTTTTTCAAGAACTACGGCTTGAGTTGTATTAAATTTTAAATTTGCTCGATCTCAGTTTCGCCGAGATGCAATGACGTTATTTAATTATATAAAACAACGCAGTCGACTTTTTTAAAAACTCGTTAGAATTGAATATATTTACAAAAAACTTAATGGGTTTGGTTCTCATATGCTCAAAAAGTGTCATTTGCATAGTGAAATATGAATGAGGTTTTTCAAAAATCTTATGCATGAATTTACGCTATGAAATTCTAGCGACCATGTTGGTAGACATGCTGGGGTTCACCAACATGGCGCGCCATAATATTTACCCTAGATCAGAAATATTCAGAAATGTTGTTCACGAATAATTACGCAAAGAATTGTACTTTGGCTCCAAAAATTTTCCAAAAGCTGATGTCTTAATTGCTCTACGAACCCATGAGCTCTTTATTTTATTTAGCAAGGGAAGTGATATTTCGAAAACACGTGGTTGCAATCGAGGACTTGTAATTTGGAGTGTCTTATACACTATTAAAAAAATATTTTGTGAACATACATTCTTAAAATCATTTTTCCAAAGGACTTGTTTTTGTATAGATCTGGCCACCATATTAGCTCTATTTCTCTTGTGGCACGACCGATCCCTTCGCCAACTTCAGCGCGGCTGCGGCACGTGACAGATTGAGCTTGTGAACTCGTCGACCCTTGTTTCGCAGCTTGAAGTGCAGCGATTGCGTCGTAGTCGGCAGGCTGACGAAATTCAGTGTTTTCAACAGTTATATCCTCTGCACCTTTCCAACTAACATTTCTTTTAATATCGCGATGAAGACCTGTTAGCCTGGCGACATCAAACATCTTGTAAGACACCCTGGTAGCCTTTTCTTTAAAAATAGGAGCTCGCCAGTGATGAGTTGTCCTAACAGAATTGGCAAATGGTTGTTTAAAGTCCACCAGGAGTTGTTGGAAGTAACTTGTAGGGATGTAGTTAAACTCCATTCTATGCCACCTTGCTGGAAATATTTAAAAGGTTATATAATTAGCAAATATGTTTAGGTGTTTTAGAAACAATTTAGATCCGGATTTTACTTGATCTTATACATACCTTTACCGCGGGGATTGTGGACATTGTTTATTGTCTCGACGAGGCTTTCTTTCCACTGCTTGTAAGCCCGTTTTTCTTTCACGTCCGTAAGCCTCTGATATTTTGGTAGTGAAAGGGTACTCACTCCTTCATTGCAAAATTGTATATTTTCAGGTTTCAGCCGGGCTAGTGCAATATGACTGCATTGTCTATGCTTGATTAACGCCGAAGTTGTTTTAAATTTTTTTTCGCATCCACTGCATTGAACGAAATAGGAATTCATGTTCATGTATCACAATCAAAGCTGTCCGATGAAACTGAAAAAAAAAATTGATTTGAACAAGCGCTTAGAACGTAAATAAATTTAAATGACCGAATGTCATTTTACTCACAAACATACTTGTGACACCTATAAGTGATACATGCAGTTTTTATTGGCTGAAGCGATTATCCAGGAAAGTTAGCTGCAGATCGACCGGAAATTTGAAAATGTTAGTATAGAAGAAACATTGTTTTAGGAAACTACTGATTGCAACTGAGTTCAGTAAACAAAGCGGCCGTAATTAAAATTAAAGCCGTAAGCCGGAAATTATAAACTTGTAGCAGTAACAGTTATTGTAAGATTGGGTCGATGTCACAGTCTTTTTATGGCAGCAGCATCGAAGACACTTGAACAGTTGTGGTTAACTGTCAATTAACTTCGAATTTGTTGAAACTGAGTTGTAGATTTAAGATGTATATTGTAGGAGTGATGAGAATTATTTTTTTAGTTTTATATTTTTATTAGTTATGGTAACAAATCTGCGAAAGGTGATCTTCATTACTCGGACGTTATTTGTCCCTTAAAGTCTAATACTTAGTTTTCGGGTCATGTTTCAAATACAATACTTCACCAAAAATGAATTTCAAGTTTATGGTTTGTTAAAGATAAGCTTGACGACATCATTTACCGCGGCCGGTTTAAACCCTACAAAAACGTGTCATGTCTCCATATCTTTATTTTTTATACTGCGCTCTGTTTCTGTTAACTGAAGATATATATCAGGGAGCCCATCCTTGCTTTGGTCGAGCTGATTTTTTACTTTGTTGTACATCAATCAATCAATCATTTTTATTGTTGTCAACAGTTAATGTTAAACAAAGATTTAAGTTAAAAGTTAAACGGTGGGCAAAATTTGATTAATATTTTGAAAAGTACTTGACTTATTGTATCATTTGATCCGAATTTGCACTGGAAGAGGACGTTCCCCAGACAGAAGGTTTCCCTTTCGGCCACATGGCCGCTTTCGAAGGATATTGCAAATAATCTGGATCATATTCGCACAAAATGTTGTGGTGTAAGACCGAATGCATTCGCCCATGAAGTATAATTTTTGGTGATTTCCGGACAAATTACGCAGTTTAGGTCTCATGACCTGAAAATTGATGAATGCCCATTTTAAAACAAGAAACAAAACAAAGGTCCTATGTGATTTCTTTGGATTTCTTTCAACCCTTGTGCTGGACTGCTAAGGTAAAGGTACGTATTTTCCAAGAGATGAAAAGGATTTTACTTACGTTTTTAAGGCGATCAATGTTTTTTTAAAAATATTTTGGCGCCGAATTATGTTATATAGACTCAGCTTCATTAGAAAGTAATTTAGGCGGGAAAACACCAAACTCTCCTGATGGATCCTATTCAAAAAATTAAAATTTGATTCATTGACATGGTCCAACAATTCAGAAAAGTGTGGCTACGTTTCTTCTCAGTTTCTCAATTCGACACCGGTGTTCTCATGAAGTGAAACTAGCAGCGAGGGTATGCAAGTTTTAGATTGGGTTTTCTTTTACTTGACTTTACAGACACGGTCCATTGGTCTATGTATAGGCGAGAAAATAATTTTTTTTTTCAATCTTCGTATTTCAAAAATAAGGCACTTCAGTAGTATTTTGAAAAACGTTCATCAAACAATAGTGTACTCTATCAGATATGGACCCTATCCCAGACCTCCTAATGCTCAAAATTGATAACATATCCAAGACATAAGGGTTACAGTCAGTAACTTCGCTTAATATCTGTGCTCTTCTGAGTAGAATATACCTGAGGGTTACAGTAACTTCACTTATTAATCATCTAGCTGTGCTCTCCTGGGTAGAGTATACCTGAGGGTTA
>JAOTRI020141204.1:0-10740 GCA_028564885.2 Zoanthus sanctaehelenae
GATTTGCATGAAAATGAAACTGAATACAGAACTCATTTTCATATGAAAGGTTTCGCACTTAGACTCGTTTTGAATGATAGGCACAATAGAACTCGGAAATGGCCTACTAAATAGCTTTTGTATATACTCCGTTAAAGGACAACTTTAAAAAATAGAATCACTGATTAGTTTTAAGAATTAATCTTTTCCTATACTTGGAAACCTTTGTCTTTTGGCTCTTTGCAAGCAATCGGAAATAGCATTGTCTATTGTTGATAATCAACCGTGTGGGTTGTGTGTTGTCTAATTTATCTGATCGATTTTGACCAATTACTCGTGCGGATTTTTTCCAGTGAACGAAAGTTGCTTATTAATGAATAATAATGATTTCACTTTTCTTAACAGATCGCTTCCGTTGTTTGCTTTCTATTATCGCCTGCTGCATCTTATATCACTGGTGACACTATAACGGTTGATGGGGCTCACAGTTTAGTTTGCGGCGAATTTATGGAGATACCAGGTATGGAATCCTACTAGCTGTTACATTTTTCCTTTTGTAGAAACTTCATTAGCATTTGAAAGTATACAATGGACATTAGTTGAATGTTCAATGGAACATGTTATCGCGGAATAAAGTTCGAGGCTGAAAAAGTTCCTTTGAACAAGTTCGGCAAAGCTCAAGTCAAGTGATCAAAAATGATGTCCAGATAGGGAAATGTTTAGTACGTCTGATCCGGGCTTTACAGTATACCATGCATGGACTGCAACTGCCCCATAGCCGTTTGCTATTTCCAATTTACCATTGAGGAAAACTGAGAAAGAAGACTGACTTGTATGTTTTGAAAAGTATCACCTTTAGGCTAACTGTAAGACTTCATCAGTTGAGAAAACCGCTGGATGTTACGCGTAATTTAAAAACGTTGCACGTGCTGTATGGGCGTCGCTAGAGGGAATGTTAGTTGCGTGCCAAACACTTGTAGACCTCTGGGATGACTGTGTGATCATTCTCAGTGTTTAGATTTTTTACAGACATCCAAGCTTCTAGAAGAAGCCGCTGATGGTAATGTGCCTCATGTCCGACAACTTCAACGTTTTCAAAATCCATGCGATGATGACGTTCGCGAACATGGCACGCAAGTTTGGAGTTCTTATCAAACATGACAGCTTTTTTGCGCTCAGAAACACGCGTCTTCTGTGATCTATCGGTCTGTTCATAGTATACAAAATCACACTGACTGCAAAATTCTGTACACTACTTCAGATGATGGACGGTCGCTTTTATCCTGCTGTTTCGGTCGAGGAAAAAGACTGTTGATATATAGTCAGTCCTCTGTGGCTAGTAGGAAAGTCGCAAACATTGTTGCTTCAGTAAGCGACCACTTTTTCAAATTAGGGGGTTTTCTCAACCGATGAAGGCTTAAGAGATATTATACAAGTCAGTGACAAAAAACAAACATTTTTATCGACTAAGTACATATTCTACATAGTTTTTTTTCGTCGATTCCTTTTTCAAAATTCAGATTTTGTCAGAAACTGAAATCTTATATCCATATTCCACAAGTTTTATATTCATATTACAAAAATAATTCATTTATATCTATACCTTTAAATATATGAAGGAAATTGTTTTTTCTGTTCATTGGATCGTTTTGGAAATGGCCTTGTCTAACGTAACCTTAGATGTCATGTTTTGTTAAACATTATTTAAGACAGATATTTGACGAAAATAGGTAAATAAATGGTGGAAAACTTAAAAACGTTTTGTACTACCGCGGCACAACACAGCAACTTTATTTCGCCACTGCACGGCGATCTTTTGACAGGAAGAAAGATAGTTTTGAAATTTGTTTTATATTTTTCTGTTTCAGACCACAACAAGCTTCCTGTGTGGGGAAGAAAAGAACCAAACTCCAAATTATAGCAGTCGTAGTTTTTGGACTGAAACTGTTCAACATAATTTCTTGTTGATTTGCTCACCTTTATACAATGAAGATGTTTTGCAAGACTGTAAAATCATATACTGTCACTTGTTACCTAGTCAAAAACTCTTTGTGTAAAGGCTGGTTTATGGGGGCCCAGCGTTTTCAGCCAGCCTTTCCCGTGTGACCGGCCAGAATCCTTGTCCCAAGCACTCATGTCAAATAAAACCTTTACTTTGAATTGCTATGCTCGCTATTCTACTCTAGTTTCACTAAAACTCGTTGAAACTCATAAATTAGCTTAGCAATACAATCTAAGCCACAAGAAGCCTTGCGCTGTTTCACATTTATTATAAAGTGAATGCGAGGCGCATCGTATTGTAATGCCTTTATTGTTAGTCTGATATTGTTTCTTCAATTTGAGGGGGGGGGGCCCATTTGAAGTGCTAGAAAAATGTATGAGAAATGCGTTCGGTGTATAGATATATAGAAAAAAAAAATAATATCATGTATAGCCCTTGGCGGGAATCGAACCCCATATCTTCGGTTTCTAGTCCGACGTGTTAACCACTACACCACAAGGACCAACCACGCTGGTAACGCAGCCGGACACTGTTATGTAGGCGGTAACTGTAGGGGTTCCCAGGGCGATATTTTTTTCTATTGGTAAGTTGAACACAAGTGCTAGAAATATGAACAGGGTTAAGCACAAATTGAGACTGAAATCACCAAGCATGTGCCTCGGAAAAATATACTAGTTACTCGGGCTAACTGTGGTAGGCCGAGTCTAGGTTTCGGTTTCCAATCTATCTATCTATCGTCAATGTCGAAAACGTTTAAGCCCGCGGTGTAATCAGTCAGCGGTTTTCGCATGGTCAAATCAATATAGCGAATTTAATGAAGAAGTTTCTAAATAGTTACTTTTATAAAAGATGTCTTGCAATGAACTTCTCGCTCCGACGGTCAAAGTATACATAAATTAATGATGGGGATGGCGATTATTTGAGTCAACTCGCTTCATATTCGTGTCAATTCAATACGGGACGTGTTTCTAGTGCTATTTTGGGACTTCAGAATGGGAATATTTTTTCCTTGCAATTGCCGCAAGTGTTGTAAAATGGCAGGACAGATTATTGTGATTTGCTTTACGGCGATAAGCAAGTTTACGGTGAGCTGTTTGTGTCACACGTGTTTGTTGTCGGAGAGCTGCCAAATGTTGCATAATTTAGTGTTTGTGCCGATGTCAAATATGAATTACCCCAAATGTTATTCTTCCTAGTAATATCTTTAATTTTTTTTCGACTTGTAAATGGCTAAATGTATACAATTTTGCAATATTTTTATAAGCTTCATGTTTTCAAACTTTAGCGTCATCTGAAAAGCTGCAGCACACATTTTAAAAGTTTATTTTTGTTTTATTTCTTTATTTTTCTTTCCATTTTGTGTTTTTACAACTGAAATTTATGTAAGAAATACTTTTTATAGTTTAACTCAAACATAAAGTTAAATTTCCATAGGAGAAAGAACTAAACAATTAAATACAGTTTAAATTTCTATTATGCAAATTAAAGCGAACTGTCAACTTCTATGAAATGCTTTCAACCATAAAAACTTCGCAAGAGTACTGACAGTTCTCACAGTTTTTACAGAACTGACGAGGATTAAGTTTATGGTAGGAGAATGGTTCTTCCTTTTTTGTAAACTTCTAATTAGCAATGATTGTGATATAAGAGATTTTTTTTACTTTGTTTTTAGACATTGAATTATAGCTCGCGTTTCTGAGGTTGTTAGCAGAGCGGCAAACGGTAATTTTTAGGCCAAATCATTCATTTTGGGATACAAGCATAAAACTTGGCATAAATAAACTTAAGACCCATCATTATGAATCCAAACATTAGGTAGCCCGAGTAAACACGTGTGTACGCGTCTAGTTTTTATTAAAAAGAGTGTTTTTTTCTTTCCGCAGAAAGTTTTTTATGTTTTTCCGGAAATTGTTGTTAGTACACGCTTCTTTCATAACATCCAGTACACGTTTCCGAGGTTCGTTGTTCTCTGTTTGTGGGTGATTTCAGCCTGAAATTTTTTTAATTTTGTTCTTATTTCTAGCAACTCAAATTCAAGAAAAATACAAGACACAATCTTTGAATCAAGGCATTGCAAAACGCATCTTATAATAAATGTATATCACCGTCAAAATTCTTGTGTTTTAAACTTATATATTTTAATATGTTGCTGAATTAATTTGTTTATTTCAGTAAAAGTTTAGTGAAGTCCCTACACGTACTTGAAACATTTTTATAGATATTCGGAGATTCGGACTGAGGTTGTTTTTAAATTGAAGGTTTGGCCAATTTAAACCTCGTTGTTATTATAAAGTTGTTCGGAGCAACTTTAGAATACCCCGCCACTGTCTTAATATAATTCAGCGCATTTGTTTTTAGAGAACGACGAATGCGCAGAATAAATCATCATGTTATTAAAAGACAGTGTCGGTGAAGTGAGTTGTTTTTATAAAAAAAAAACCGCGTGTAACCTCGAGGGCTTTCTTATTTACTGTTAGGACTTTTGACTTTGAGGATATTTTTTCCTTTGTAATTATTTACTTCGCAGTTAACTTTGCCGTGGCATTTGTGGCCTACCATAAAAAACTGAGTATGTAATGAAGTTACCAACCATGACGTGTTATTCACAAAGTATTCGGGAGTGAAAACCGGAAATAGGAATATTTGACCTTTAGCCAACGGAAAAGCAATCATCTTATAAAAGATGTACGAAAACATGATGAGCCGCACGTTGTAAATAATTGCAAATTTTAAGTACCTGAAATTAATAAATTCTAAAAATTCTCGAGTAACGCAACATTTTGTCCTCTGAACCTTTTTGTTTTACTGTTTTTCAAGGTTTTTTCTATTAAGCGCAAACTTTGATCTTTTTTTGTTATACCTGTAAAAAAGAAAAAAAAGCAAAAATATAAAAAAATATTTTACTTTAGTTTGAGCAGAGAAAACGCTACAACAGACTACTATGTTAAATCAAATGAGGTGATCGCTTTTATTACAAATTTCAAACTGCTATTTTTATGTATATACCCTTCTTTTAATTTTAAAAAAAGAAAGTTTGCGCCTCTAGTTGCCGGTATAATCTTTGTATTCTTACGGCGACACCAAAGGTTTGTAAATACCGTTGTTTTTCACCTATAAGCCGATCAATTTTTCCTCCAAATTAAACGGGAACTAGTGAAATTTCTACAAGATAGGGGGTTCGGCTGGTAGCCAAATTTATTTGCCAAAAAACAAATTTCTAATGCAAGAGCTTCAATTTATACGCGTCTGAGATGTAAACTCGGAGTTTATTAAATTCATCTTACCTGGGATTTGTAGTTACTATCAATTGGGCTACCAAGACCATTATATGTGCTATAATGAATGAAACGAATAAATGAATGAAAGTTTGTTTGAGTTGCATGCGTATTTCCCGAGAGGGACGCTTCTTTTGTTTTACGGTTTATTGGTGTATGTTTATTCAGTTGACAGTGAATGTGGAAAAGAAATATTCGATCTCGGCTTATAGCTAGATATTTTGTGTTTCCTCTTCACAATTTTTTAGATAACAAGTTCTGATAGCCCTTTAAGGTCTCGGCTTATAAGCGAGTAAATATGGTAACCTTTTCCTTTTTTGTCAATTTGATGATGCAATAGCTTGCGTTACAAGAAATGCTGTGACGTTGTTGCATAAGCAACCCAATAATTGTTGCAGATTGTCTACGATCTAGCCAGTTTACAACAAATGTCTGAAGACGAAAGTTGGTTTGTAAAACACAGTGGAATTAAAACTATAGAGCAGAAAAAATAGAAATGGCTTTTGGTGAACTACTACAGTTCCTGTCAAAAGGAATAAGGTTAAACCAATGTTTATCTGGAGCAAGGCTTATGGCAAAATCTTCATTTACATATTCAAATGCTTCAGAAGGTGCAAGAGTTTGTGGCGTTTCCGTTCGTCTCCAACAACCTGTGAGTCAAAATGTGTTAAAAATGGTTCGCGCTCGTTTTTAACTTTTAAAAACTGGTATAAATAATTAATTATTTGTAAAATTTATCTAAAAACTGGGGATTAACAACTATAGAGATAATTATAATATTCTTTGTTTTAGATGGGCATATAAATAGGAAAATGTAATGTCTGATGAGTTTTATCTGTATAGCAAATCATGTATGACTTTTGATGAGAAAGAATCAAAACTTGCCATTTCAAATTGATAAGTCACTCCAACCATTTTTTATGATAATTATTTGTTTGATTACTGTTTTTGATTAACCGGCTATTATAGTAACCATCAAATTGCATATAATATTAATAAGCACTAAAAGAGCACAAATTTTTTATAAGAAAATGAGTCGGAAAAATATAGGAAATGATTTACACCGAATTAATAGAATACATTTATTTATATATAGCTTTCATGGGTTGATTGTCGAGAGAGTAATTTGTTTTGTACGAAAATAACTGGATTGGAAAAGGCTGGGGATGGGGGAGTGTTGACGATTGTGGGAAAGGCTAGTTGTAAAAAAGTCTTTTATAAATGTGTATTGAATATAGTCTTCTTATAAACTTGGAAAGCAAAATGTTTTATGTTAAATGTTATTCAGTGTCAGCTCATCATTTCTAACCTGAATGCTTTTCACTTCTCGGTTCTTTGCACAATTTGTGTTAATATCTCTTTCATTCAGTCTCCAGAATTACAGCAATGATTGTTAAAAAATAGTTATTAGTTTTAACATCCATGAACTTATGTTTGTCGTTAATCAAGATAAGCCTATTATTTCTAAATCATAGGCGTAGGAAAAGGGGAAACTAGGGGCTTCAGCCCCTCCTAAAAATTTTAATGGGGAGGCTTAGTCCCCCCTAAAAAAATGACCCTAACTCTTTTCCTAACCCTACGCCCATGCTTTAAAGAGCATATGACTCGAAATTTTCTAAAATAACATTACAAAAAACATGTTTCTGCCAAGTTTTAAAGTAATACAATGAAATTCCGCGTAGATGCAGCGTTCCGAAATTCCCAACTTTTATTGCAAAACTTGTTCCCTTTAAGTCGCTCGGCTAAGAACTCAGGTGACCAAAGAACATGTGACTTCTGTAGAATCAAATCTGACATCTAATTTTGTTTGGTCTATACAAAAAACGGAGAGATGGGGACGAACGCAGGAATACTACCTAACGCAATGACGTATTGGTGACGTATCATACCTATGTCTCGTCCCAGTCCATCAAACTAGGGTGCCAAAAAATAGGAAAACAACCTTAAATTAAAACTACCTTAACTCTTCGGTTTATTATCGAATTTCATCAAACTTAGCAGAAGTATGTTTTTTTACAACGATCTTTAAGAAAATCGAGAAACTAATTTTGTGTCATATGCTCTTTAAATTAATTTAGTTTATTTGGCATACATAAGTTTGTCTCGAGGATCGAGTTCGTTTTAAATTTATAATTGTCAAAACCTTTTATTCAGCTCAATGACGCAGCAAATTTACAAGTCCTTGTGAATTTTATTGACACTCATGTACCGTATTTCCGCATACCGTAAGAGTATGTAAACTATGCAGATGGAATTTCTTCACGCTGATTTTTTAATTAACATGAGTGCGTTTATTTCTAATGGCATGTTAAATATCAAAATATATTTTGTTGGGTGAAGGTAGTTTGAAACTTTTTATGCAAATATTTTTATAACATGATACAATTGAAGGTTTAGCACTGCTTTGTCAGGATTTTTTTTAAGTAAAGAAATATAAGGTGTTGTTCAAGGTCAGAACTTTTAAAAGATAAAGAATTTTATGTGTTGTAAGCTCTTGAGAATATACACCGAGCTTATGCTTCTTTGTTTTTCATCTCGGAGACTAACAAAAAACCATGAAGAGAAAGAAAAAATTCAAGATGTCAGGTAATATCGTTGATATAGCAAGTTAAACCGTATGAATAAAACTTGTTTTGCCCCTCGGATTTAAAAATTATCCAAACAAACTAGCTTTTAAATGAATCCAAAATTTCACGGGACATCAATTCGACATTTAGGTAATTAAGAATACATTGTTCAATTGTGGTGCTTTTGTGACGCTTGTTGCAGGAAGGGTTAATTTGCTGTCGGAAGTCCTTTCTCGGGATCCTCTTTACAAATTCTTTACTTTTCTTCCCTCCCCAGATATCAACAAGTGCTCCACATCAGCAAGAAGTTGGACGATTGCCGCATTTTCGGGAGAGCCAGTCGACAAGCCCGAATGTTAAGAACCCTGATGACAGGCCATACCTTTTACCACACCCTATATGGTAACTTGACTTCCTCTTTCCACTTTTTTGGATTACCCGGGCTCTAACGTAACAGAGCACGCAACCCCATTTTTGGAGTCTTCCAAATTTCTTGGCAAAATTCTTCTTCCATTTACCCATAGTTCCCTGGGTGCAAGTGATCTTTCAAAGGTCAAAACATGTTATTCAGGTGGTCACTAGAAATCGCTGTAAATCGCGTGCAGCGCTGCAGTAAAATCTCGGCACGTGGGAAGTAATTTCACGTTAGAAAGACACCGAAAAAAGATTTTTAGCGAACGTGGATCCGGAACAGGCAAAGGAAAAGGTATATTTCGTGTCTCAGTCCGCAAAGTGAAGTTCAAGGCTGCACTAACAAATCTTTGGTTGCTTCTAGTCATACGTTTTGTACAGAGAAAAAAGTGAACTAGAAACGATGCTAATGATTTTGGAAAAGTCCCGAGAACAAACAGGAAATGAGGTGGCTTTGAAGCTGCTGTTTTTGTGACTAAATTTTAAAAAAGCATCAACTGAAATTAAGAAACTATTAATTTATTTTACACATCGTTAGCAGGAAAAACGAACGTAAACATTGAGCAAATTAAATGTTTTTAAACCTTATCATTTTCCCAGCAACATCAACAAGCATATGGTCCTTGTATTTTTCTATCTCCAAAAGACTTTTATTGTAAACGTAATCAGTCTGTGTTATCATCTCGTAAATTTTAGGTCTGATGAAGATGTAAACGATGTTCAAGTAACTCACGAAGCCCCAGAAGGTATGGTGGAAAAGGTCCGTAAAAACGTTTTACTATCATATGTGATACTGTGTTATCATAAAAAATTAATCGAATAATTCGTCCATTTTTTATCCATCCACACGCGCTGACGCAATTAAATTTGTGTTTGAAAACCTAAATGGGAGTTAATATTTCCTTTTACTATGATGGACATGGTTGGTGCAGTTGGTTAGACCTAGTGCCTTCCAACCACAAGGTCCGCTTTCCTTCCTTTCCGGGGTAGGTAAAAGAGTACCAGCGTCTGCTGGGAGCTAACCTGCGATGGATTAGTGTCCCATCCAGGGGGAGTCAAAGCTAGACTCTCATACGTTTAACATTACAGAAACAGGAGATAAGCGCCGGCTCCATGAGCCAGTAGGCTCGAAAGAATTTAGCTTAACTTAGCTTAGCGTAGCTTAACTATAACAGAGAATGAGTGAGAACTTTAATTTGTGTTGCAGCTGGCCTTCAACAGTGTTCAGGTCCTGAGATTCGCATTTGATACGTGCTCTATGTATAAGATGGGCAGAATGGACGAGAGCAAATGGCTAACGTGAGTTGATATAAGAAAAAAACTACTTTAGGATTGAATACACCCTCGAACTAGTCAAATATCATTATACTTTTTGTTGGCTTTTTCTTCCTGTAGTGGACACAGATTTTCGAACCAATCAAAAGAGAGATAAAGCTAACCCCAACCTTTTTCCGGCCAATCACAAACCATGTTGAATTCCTTGTCTTCTACATGAAGTAATAGTCTTTTTTTTGTTCAGCTAAAACTTTGCATAAATCCCTGTTTTCTTTTTCTTGGGATTTACAATGATCCCAACAGAAACTGAAAACAGTGCTTATGCAAGATTTTGACAGTAGAAACAAAAGGTATTGTGCTATTTTTGATATTTGCTTACACGGTTCTATTTTTGGCATTTCGTGTATTTGTACTGTTACTATAAAATAGTACTAAAGTAAGCCCTCTTACAGTGGTTTTCAATAAAGCATGAAGTACACTTTAGTGTATTACACTTTATCATACTTTCATAATGGAGTTTCTGTTCTTGTGTTCCTGGAGTGTCAGAATATTTCACACTTTAACTTTATCACTCACAACCGCTGGTCGCATGTATCGTATGTACCGAAATGCCAGTGACATCCTTGATTCATTCTCCCTACATTTTGGACTTGATCGTATGTATCTCATGTTCGTTGCTAGTGACATTACATAGTGTTTTGAGGAGGCTACTTTCCTCGCTTGTTAAATCCGAAATTCCAGCCCAAACCAAGCTATAGGAGGTAGGAAACAGAAACTTGGATAAAAATGTAATCCTGGGTAACGCTAATCGGGTTTTGAGGAACTGGGCCCAGTTTTTGAAATTGCGAATAGCTTTTTCCAGATTACTCAACGTACGTCTACTAAACAAAAACGAAAAGCTGTAGGGTTTCGTATTTAAGTAATGGTTCTGTTTCTTCCATTTGACAGTCGAATCATCATGCTGGAGACAGTAGCTGGTGTACCTGGGATGGTGGGCGGAATGACACGTCACTTTAATTCACTCCGTAGACTGACCAGGGATCACGGTTGGATCCACACTTTGTTAGGTTAGCTTACTTACGTTAAAACAACAACAACAAAAACAAGGGTAGCAGCGGCTATGATGGTGATTATTTAACAAATAAAGATAGGAACCTACGCGCGCTCTGAAAAACAATAAAACACGCTTTTTCTATGTTTTATACTCTGATAAAACATAGATTTTCGACCA
>JAOTRI020141215.1:0-10740 GCA_028564885.2 Zoanthus sanctaehelenae
GTTTTTACACAGGACTAAGTTCAATCCCTCTACCACAGTGCTAGAAAAATTGCCATCCTATCCAACCTTTAAACTATTGAACGCACTTCACTGATCTATGATTACTGCTAGTTAAATTAATATTAGTATCATCTCTAATCGTTATATAAACCTACCGTGTAGAGGGTACTTTAAACTCCTGGTGGTATGAGTCTGTTTTTGCACAAAGGCTTAACGAAATATGCATGGTTACACAAGCGTAATCGCGTATCATACAGCGTTCCTCTAGGACATAACAGATTTGTTCTGTAACGACGACCAGGAATACAGAGGTAATACATGCCACAGTTGGTTGGGTTCGGATAAAAAACATAAGGTATCTCATTTAAGCAGCGATCTACGGAAAAAGTAATTATATCATTTGCTTTTAGAAAAAGTGCGTGTTAAACAAAGTTTTGGTATGTTTAACGTGATTTTAATTTACTTCTTATAACTTGTATGAATTAAAAGAAGAATTATGAACTTTTCTTACGTTTTGTAACTGGAGGCGGCTTTCGTATAAGTTCAGTTGGAGAAGTCTGACCCTGCACTACAGCACGCTCTGATGGAAAACCGTTGGGATTGTTACCAAACGCCCACTTCAGAACAAATTTGACTCCCCTCTGAAACGAAACGGAAAAAGTTAGTTTTATCAGTAGTTGTATCAGCAGCGAAGCTAGTAATTTTAGAAAATGAGCAACAACTTTTAACTGCTTGACGGTTTATTTCCAGGCGTGTCTGAAAATAACCTTCAAAGTTAAAAGTTCTCGATCCAGTTTTATCAGCATTTTTAAAATTGGAATGGTTCCGTTTAGAGTTTAACTGAAAAACATCAGCCACAAGTTTAATTTTTTTTTAATCCCAATAAGAAACACATTTCGACTTGTCAAAACATTATCGCTAGGAGTTCACTTGAAGAAAAACTCCACAAGCAATAGTTATAACACAACGTGCGTTTCTCAGACCTTAAAGTTTATCGTGTAGCAATTACAAATAATAACAAAACCTGAACTGAAAATATACTAAAAGGCAAAATTATGCAAACTTTTCTTTTAGAGAAATTCAACTTTTTTAAAAAGTCCGAGTTGTACCGCAATTTTCTATATCAATATGCTTTAATGCGTTTTATTTAAGCATGGACAAAGATAAAAGTCGATGCCTTAATGCAATAAGGCGGCTCAGATAAATTTAGAGAATTTAATAAGCTCGCAGTTGAACAAACGCATAACACAGCACCAATTACATCAGGTGCTTTACCATTTATCCAAAAGAAATCCGGAAATTCCTGTGAAAACATGTAAATAGTAGGCGGTTTTGTCGTTTGACCAAGTGAAAAAACTCCACCAAAAACAGAAAACTTTAAAGCTTGTCCTGAATTTCATGAAAAAAAAGGAATTTCAGTTTTGATCCATTTAAAATACCGTTCTAGATCCAGGCTCTCGCATTCGTATGCAAATTTCAAAAACAGCCACTGGCTGTTGCTGTATCATGGAAAAGGGGCCCTACGAGTGTTTGCCATAGTCCTAGCAAGATTTATTTTGCATTTCTCTTAGTTTTATTGACAGCTTAAAAAGTCTAGAGAGTTTTTGGTGCAAAATGTTTGTTTGGTTAGAAAGAGCTTTCGTTTGTGGGCACTGTGTTTCCCTGTGCAAAATATTTTGGGTTTCCCATGATGCAATGGCGCTTATTTGTGTTCTGTGGCTGACCTGCTGTATATGCCAGCAAGAAATGGGTTGTTTCAGCTCAAGTTTTTCAGGTTTGTCAACAAAAATTCCATTTTACTGTAGACGAACAATTGTTTTATGTTTCTTATGTTAATTGAAAGTTGAAAGTAAAATAAAAGGGTTTAGACAGCTTGTGTTTTAGGCAAAATTTGTTGTTTTTCACGTTCATTATTTGATTCCATTCATAAATTTAAGAAATCTGAGTGCAATCCATCTCATTTAGTTTCAAATCTTAGGTTACTTCATTTTTTTCTCTCTTTTGATGTGTCACAAACCCTTCTTAACTGTTGTTTTCTGAAAAAGTGTTGAAATTGAACTCCAGCATTTCGTTTATTTACCCCATATAATTTTTAGCTCTAGTATTTAAGCAAAACTGCTTCATTGCCCATTATTTTGTGCCTGAATATTGTGTAGGGCAAACCCCCTTTGGAATAAACCCAAAAAGATGTAACTCTGTTGCTTTATTTTAGTGTGGCAAGGAGAAATTGAAGAAAAAAGTTTTGTTTTTCAGGCTTCAATATTTTTCTCTCAGCAAGTATTTAAAATAAATGAAAGTTCTATGCTGATCCGAAAGATATTCACACTGGCCATCTGCAAGAAATATTTTTAAGTCATTCGGTTGAGTTATTTTTGCTCTTTTTTTCTCAAGGAGAGGATGGTTTTCAGCAGTGTATTGAAGCTGGCTCTGTTACTATGGTAACAAGAGACTCAAACGGCATGCAGTTGCTGGTCATGAAACATGGTATAAATTGACTGAAAAGTTTGTATTTAAAGAAAAAGTTCTTTTAGGTTATGTCCCGCCTAAACGGTAAACACCGTGACGTCACAGAAAGTCAAGACACTGAACTTACAATTTACCGTCCTTATGAAAAAGACGCAAGTTCTAGCAATTTGCAGAGCAACATTTGAGTGAAGGCAACATCTTCTCTTCGATACTTTAAACAGTCAGACACGCGTGTTAGTACGGCCCGTTATCGTAGCCGGGCAAACTGCATGTTAGACAGGCGTCTCACCAAATGGGCTCATGTTCCTGCACATGAAAAACTCGACCTTTAGAGCGTGTTTACAGCTAAACAATATCAGAGTTTTTACAAATTAATGCTTACCTCAATGTCCAAGTCCTCAAGGTCTCCAGTCATTCGTTTGCGAGCAAATTCCACAATGGTCTTATTGTTGACAAACCTTACAGATCGTCGAATTAAATTTTGCTTTTTATCTTTAGCAAGCTTGGAACCACTGAAGACGTAGTCCTGCAAAAAACACGGCAAGGATGTACAGGCTAATTTCAGCAGCATTTCCAATAACATTCAGTACGTGTACTCGATTAGGCAACTGTCAGTGAAGTTCTTTAACTCCACCTGTAGTTTTCCCTGTCTACACTGATTTATTCGTATTTTAGTATCAGGAATAACTATACTTTATTTCATTATAATGTATCGATAACAAGCAGGACGTCAGTACAAGGCTCTAGAATATATTAAAACGTTAAAGTGCAAATAAAGTGAACAATTCGAAAGCATTTTTAAGGCCTTTCTAAAACTTAAAACTTTAAGTGGGAAATGATACGTATCGTAGCAGTTATTTCTATAGAAACATTCGAAAAGGAAGATTAAGGAATAGAACGTCAAGATTCAAGGACGTTATACGGATTTTTAACATCTTTGTGATTTTTAAGAGCTTTTTAAGTGCCCTTAAAAACACTCTGTCGATTCCAGGTCTTTTCAAGGTTTTCAAGGAGTAGCGCGAACCCTGAAAAGCATTGTTTGTTTTTTCTTGTAAACAAATTAAAGACTTTGCTTGGAAAGCTTCATGATCATATGCACTATGATCATATATGCACTATTATTATTATTATTATTATTATTATTATTATTATTATTATTGTTATTATTATTATTATTGTTATTATTATTATTATTATTATTATTAAACTAATCTGTTAAATGGTCAACGGCATATACTGCGCATGCGCCGTATGTATCTAAAATGAGGATAAGCAGAGAAGAAAGGCTAGCTTTCGTCTTCCAACTGGTATGATTAAAATGTTTCTTCTTCCAACTGGTAAGATTAAAATGTTTCTTCTTCCAACTGGTATGATTAAAATGTTTCGTCTTCCAACTGGTATGATTAGAATGTTTTTAAAAACTCGGATAAGGCCGTTAAACCGTAAGCCCTGTTTCTCGATCTTTTTGTCGAGGAACGTCAAAGAACCCACATACTTCTCGCAAAGAGCAGGGTGGTGATCCAGGTGTTGTGGTCTGTTTCTTGCAGTGAGGGCACTTGTTATCGGCTACCAAGTTGCATCATTACACGTGAGCCGCTCAGCGGACTTTCTAAGACCCTCAAACTGTTAAAACATGTATTTATTTGTAAAGCGCTTTGATCTCTTAGGATAATAATAATAATAATAATAATAATAATAATAATAATAATTCTTTATTTACCTTTTGTATAACAGTAAAAATAATATAATAATTATAATCAATATTAGAAACTATTAAAAAACCATAAATAATGCAAAACTATTTACAAAAGGTCATATTATAAATTGATATCTTCGTGTCGAAATGCATTTGTAGATATTAATTAAAAAATACCTTTTAACAATAATTCATAATTATAAAAAGATAAAAGAAAAGGAAATGTAAACATAGAAAACAATTCAAAACATAAGGATCCCAAAATGTTCCACTAAAGATATCAGTAAATAGCTCCTTCAGTGTTTTCAGTTTCTGTATCAGTGTTGCGAAAGTCCCATGACTTCTCTACAGTGGATCTAGTTCCTATGAGACAGATTAATGCGGATCTCAGACGTGCATAGGAGGTTCTTGCACGTATCCATGAGATTGTTTTAGCGTAACCCTCTTCTTTCTTGATAGCGATCAACTCTGCTAGTCTGCTGTGGTAGTTCAAACACTCTTTCCCATTTCAGTTGTTGTAAAAAGAAGAAGGGTGAATGTTCCATGCTCGATATCGAGCACTCTACTTGCGTATTGCCGCTTTTTCCCATTCTCGTGTAGATGAAATGTTTGCTGGGGTTGGAGGTCCCTATAGGATTCAACATTTGGGTGACAAACCCTGGCATCGCATCAAAAAAGGCTGATCGCCGGGACTCCCACAAACTACGTGCGTTTATGTCCAGTCTTGCATTCTGAGTTTTATTCGTCCCTCGTGACAGCTGCCCTCCCTCAACATCTTAGAGTACCGGTTCAATAGCTACATCTTTGCGAACCATGCATATGTTCAGGAGCTCTGCTTCGAGATTCCGAAGCTCGTTATGTCTCTGAATCACAAATCAATCTCTCATACAAATCATGGCGTAATCTATTGTAAAGTGCTCTCCACAAAGACAGGTAGATGGGATATCGGTTATAGGCCATTCATAGCGTAGACTAAGCCCATCCATAAACTCCCTTTGTTTAGGTTGAACCTCATCTCGTTTAGAGGGAGTGACGTTAATCACATAGCCGAACCATTTTTAGTGGCAAGATCTAGTGCACACCGACTCTTCAACGACACAACCACCTTCAGCCTCTTCACTCTTTCTTCCTTGTATTATAACTGGGAAGAGTAACGAGTAGATGTTGCAGCTAGCGATAAGCACTTGCTCCATGGGCGTCTTGGCTTGCAGTTGATTCGGATAGGTTTGCTAGATTGTTCTTTCACCCTAACCACGTGTATATCTTGTTTCATAATTATTTCCCAGGTGGCTTATACTTGGATTCAAAAGGGAATTCTCATTTGAAGACGCCTTGACTTTGTTCGAGATCTTAAGCAGTCAATATCTTGAAATGGATTCGATAGAAGGAGCCATTGCCAGGGAGAACAGTCGCAAGCACGAATCCGAACATATTGGTTAGTACTTTTTTCTTGTACAACTTTATTTCCGAAGACTCATAGTATGTTATAATATAGCTACGATATAACGCGCGCTTTGATTGGTTCAAATCTATGCTTTATTACACCGATAAAGTCATGGTTTTCGCTTGCTTGTAAAACGGTCCCTTGTGTCTCCCAACATCATGCGCGCTCTTTTTCGCCGATAAAATCATAGAAAGTTTTTTTAGAATACCCATCTAGGCATTCCAAAACCGAATTTTTTTTTGCCATATAGACACTTTAAAGGGTATTGTTTGTTACCTAAATGGATTGGCAAAACATTAAAAATGATGCAAGGCCAATTCTCAAATCAAACAGTTGTGTTTGTATGTCTGTCTTCTAATATACAACCGTTCTCACTTCTGAGCAACTTTACCTTAAAACTGTCTTGCATTTTAAGAAACATTTTGTGTTCTGATCAACGATGCAGACATGAACTAGACGCCAACAAGCGTTTACTCGGGCTACCTTATATACCTTAGAAGAATAATTTAGTATATAAGAACGTCAGAAATCACTCAATGTCTAAAAACAAAGTAAAGAAAATATCCTATATCATAATCATTGTCAATTAGAAGTTTACAGAAAATCAAGAACTATCTTCTTTTCATAAGTTAATCCTCGTTAGTTCTGTAAAAACTGTGAGGACTTTCAGTTTGCAAACGGTACGATGGAGAACTTTTTCATGGTTGAAAGCATCTTGATTTTTATTTCATGGAAGTTGACAGTTCCCTTTAATTTGCATAATGAAAATTTATTCTGTATTTTGTTTTGTTTAGCTCTTTCTTCTGTGGAATTTTAACTTTAGGTTTGAGTTAATCTATAAAAAGTATTTCTTACATAAATTTTGGTAATAAAAAAGATAAATGCTAAAAATATATATAGACTGCAGCTTTTCAGTTGACGGTAAAGTTTGAAAACCTGAAGTTTATAAAGATATTGCAAAATTTTATAGATCTTGCCCTTTACAAATCGGGTTAAAAATACAGATATTAGCAAGAAGAATAATGTTTCGGGCAATTCAAGTTTGACAATTATGAGACATTTGGCAGCTCTCCGACAACAAACCCGTGTAACACAAACCTAAACAACAATCTTTCCAGCCTTTGTACAATACTTTCGGTAACTAGCAAGGAAAAATAATTCAATTTTAAAATCATAAAATAACTCTAAAAACACGTTCCGTATTGAATTGACACGATTATGAAGCGAGTTCACTGGAACGAATGCCATGTCCATTATTAATTTGTGCAGAGCTCTCAAGTTGATTTGTTGGCAGAGTGAGATTTTCGACGGCGTAGCCGTAGTTTGTGACGCCGGGAAATTTTGAAAAATTGAAGTAGCTAAGACGTGTTTTCCTTCATTCTGAGCAAAAATGTGATGCTTTAAAAGCAACTGTTTGGATCCCAGAATTTTCTTTTTATTGGACCAATATCAACTCTTTGTTAACATTCTGACTTAGATGTATCCAGAAGTCAAACAAATATGTCATAGGGTGTGAGACTGATCACTACATCAGATCAATATCAACTCCTTCTTAACATTTCTGTTTTATCCAGAAGTCAATTTTAATTAACATGCTATAACGGTTGCTCTACGTGTTGTCACTCTGATCCCCGAGTCAGATGATCTTTGTTATAGTTCCAGGTAGCTTTCTTGGCACTGCTCAACAGATCTGCAGGTGGTTCAAAAGATGACTCTTTGTTGGCCATTTTGATAGTAAGCAGAGAGGCGAGTGTGCCGTCAACCTGAAGAGAAGGCCGAAAAGCTGTTTTATTTTTTCTAATAAGAGAAAAAACTCTCTCTTCACCTGCATTGGAATGTGGTAGAATAAGAACTGTTTTGGCTACGTCACTTATCCTACCAAATTTATGGCTACCATTTCCTAGTTTCAATGATGACAGATATCCCCAGATCACATCCATGCGAAAACTGGATGATGATTTCTCTTCATTTCCTCATTTGAGAGCTTTATTTGGGCTTCATCTCAGACTTTCTTGGGAATGTCTTCATTACTTAGAAGCTGATAATCCACAAACTCTTCTTGAAGCAAGTGGGTTTCCCTTTCAGTAGTTGGCGGAACTGTAGGATAATTCTTCAGAAATAATTCTAGATCATCAAAAGAGGTATTCTCTCTCTGAAAAAAGTCAACAAATCTAGCATGGATAAGTGTATCGTCTTGCAAAGGAAGCTTTAAAATAACTTCTAATGCAGCTCGTTGATAAAAGTGACGCACTGCTTGGTAAAACTGATCTCTCTTCCTTTCATCTATGTCACCATCATCGACTAGTTTGTCAAGCAGTTGCCTGGTTGCAAAGCGAATAAATAGCTGCCTGTCTTTGAGCTGTTGACTTTCACCTTCAAAATTTACTTTGTCAACAGTTTCTGCGGCCTTAATCTTGTCAATCTGAACAAACTTACTCAGAAGGCGTCATTCATCTGTCCATGGGCGCCATAAATGCAGGGATCCTCCCTCTGCAGAAACTGGTTTGGAAAAGTGAATGTTGGCAACACTGCCTGAAAAACAAATGGTAAACTTCTACCATAGGATCTGCAAAGTGTCGTTTCAGGCGCTTGAATCTAGGATTACTCTCTGTGTTGGACAGGAAATAGCTCTTCAATGCTGGATACATATCCAAGTTCCTTCTCACAGCTATTTCCAGGCTTAACCAATGTGTGTTATCAAGCCACATGTTTGATAACTTGACGGTATTGAACATCTAGAAAATCAGCAAATTCAACAAAGAGTGACTTTCGCTTAGTGGTCTTGTCAAAATAATAGTAAGTGTCAACACACGTCTTCCAGGCTAAATTTAGAAGTATCACAAAATGCTTCAGAGGCTTTTCAGGCTACGTTGTGTATTAAGTGACAGGGGCAACCCATGAAGTAGCAGGACGGACTTCTTTGTTTTACTCTTGTCATGATTGAATTTCTGCTACCAAGGTTAACATTGGTATTGTCCACACCAAATCCCACACATTTGCTCCATGAAATGCCATGAAGTGTTAACACATCATCAATTTTCTGGAAAATTGATGCTGCTGTTGCTGAGTCAGTTCCCTTAATTGCAGACATGTCCAGAAACCGACTTTCCACTCTACCAGTGTTCACATCAAAAATCTTTACAGTAAAAGGATTTATTTTTTCCAAGCCAGTATCGTTTGAACCGTCAGTTAATAAGGAGAATGGACCACACGTCATGATACTCACTGCCTCCCTTAAGAAATGTGGTGCTATTGCTCCATTAATCATACATGTGGTCTTTTTGCTGCAGCGGAATATTTTTGTGCTATCTTTGAGTCTGAAAATAGTTTTGGGAGCATTCGACTAAAGTGGTTAGAAAATGCCAGGGGAATATTATTCTAAGCCATCAGCACTGCTATTTTTACCTCAACTCTGGTGACCTGAAATAACAATGGGATCCTTGCTAAGAGTATAAAACCAAAAGCCAAATGATTTCATATTTTATTAATGTTGTAAATATCATTGCAATTCGCCAAACACATGTGCAATAGTCATTCAACCACTGACCGGAGAAACGCTGGCTCTGAACAAGAATTCGAAGCGAGTACAAAGCAAACAAGGACAAATTATATCATGAAATATAGTTTATTATGAAGGAACTTCACTAAAGCAGCAAGGAATCCTAAATGCGTGAGAAGTAATAGTTTCAGCGTGAGAGTGTGAGATTGAACTCGTTTGCGTGAGTTTCACGCTCAATGCGTGAGACTTGAGAGCTATGTTTGTGTATACTTTGACCGTCGTAGCGAGAAGTTCATTGGAAGACATCTTTTAGAAAAGTTAAAAGAACCGTTTGAAACTCTTCTCAGTCTGAATAAAGCCTCGTTCGAAAGCCTTTTGGACTTTTGATCAAAATCCTTTTCAGAAAAGCTAAACGCAATGACTTTTGGGTAATTTTCCTAAACGCGACATGATTGATAGACAGACTGACAAAAAGACATACCTAAACTCGGCCTACCACAGGTAGCCCGAGTAATAAAAAAGCTGGTAATACTGCTATGCCTAAGTATTTCCATAAGTAATGCCTTTACATTGCGTTTTCCTCCTCAGGTGGAGAATACCAAATGGAAGAAGCCGCCATCAACACAGACTTCACATTTGATTTATTTCTGTGCCTGGCTATACTGGAGGAATACAGGGATAAACTGTTTGAATGTGACGAAGTTTCGAAAGTCTACAATCTTATAAACAAGTGAGCAAAAAAATACATAAATTTTTGAAATCTCTTTATCTTTTTATGGGCTGGAAAAGAATCTGTTTATAAATATATTGCAGCTGAAAATTTTTTATACGAAAAAATTGTATATTGCCCAAAACTTACGTGTTTAGACAACAATGCTTACCACTACACTTTCAGAGAGCACCACGCAGGCACTATTTCTAATAAACTACACAGGTTTCACTCCATTAACAGTTAAACACCACCCATCACTACGCACCTATCATTTCAACGGTTAAACACCACTAATAATCACAGAGGTGTTACTCCATTTTACTCCATTAACGGTTAAACACCACCCATCACTACACAGGTCTCCCTTCATTAACGTTTAAACATCACCAATCACTACACAGGTGTCACTTCATTAACGGTTAAACACCACCCATCACTAGACACGTGTCATTTCAACGGTTAAACACCACTAATCATCACAGAGGTGTTACTCCATTAACGGTTAAACACCACACATCACTACACAAGTCTCACTTCATTAACGATTAAACACGACCCATCACTAAACAGGTCTCACTTCATTAACGATTAAACATCACCCATCACTACACAGGTGTCACTTCATTAATGGTTAAACACCATCCATCACTACACAAGTCTCAATTCATTAACGATTAAACACCAACCATCATTATTCAGGTCTTACTCCATTAACGGTTAAACACCACCCGTCACTACACAGGTCTCACTTCATTAACGATTAAACACGACCCATCACTACACAGGTGTCACTTCATTAATGGTTAAACACCATCCATCACTACACAAGTCTCAATTCATTAACGGTTAAACACCAACCATCATTATTCAGGTCTTACTCCATTAACGGTTAAACACCACCCGTCACTACACAGGTCTCACTT
>JAOTRI020141225.1:0-10740 GCA_028564885.2 Zoanthus sanctaehelenae
GAGAAAGCCAAATGATTGTTTTCATACAAAAAATTGTTCAAAATGGCAAAACCTCCCAGTAGTCAGAGGGTTAAAAAAAAAAGGAAAAAATATTTGGAGGTGTAAGTAAGATAAGATTGTAAGAACAGGGGGGGGGCCTAGAGTTGTATGTAGGGGAGGGTAATTAAGAGGAGGTAAGTTGAAATGAATGGGTGGGTGGGGTAGTGGATGGAATATGAAAAAGGATTTCCTCAATTTTTCTACTACACCCCAAATTAAATAAAAGCTTTTTTCAAATAGCTTATAGGAAACCAATATTTGAATTTCAAGCTGGTTTGAAAAATTCAAACCAAAGATAAAATTTGAACACAACATATATATGAAATATGTTATAAACACGCATTTTATAGTCATCTATTATAATTGTATTTTTATATATATTTATATGTGTACAATGTATCTGCTGAAGATTTTGCCATGGTTAAATAAAGAATGCATGTATGTATGTAAAATAACATAGAAGTTGGATTAACAAGCCATGAAAGTTCACTTGATTTCCTTTAGTTTCGTGCTAATGATAATGTTTATAACTAGTATATTTAATATGTTTTAATTGCAGCTGACGTATGGTGTTCGAGAATCCATTTTTTGTGAAGAGAAAAAGTCAAGTTCCTCAATAAACCATTCGACAGATGCTATGTTAGATGAAACATATGAAACGCTTGAGGTAATGAAGCTTCCATGATAATTATCATCATTTTCCACTGAGTAGCATAGAGAGACCCATTAAAAGTAGTCTGGTCTCCCAGTTCATCGAGGCTTCATCAGGGTTGTCGCTAAGAATATTTTCTGGCAGTTGGTGTTTCATTTGAGTCAGTTAAAAATGGCTAAAAAAACAGTTTGTTGCCCTTTCCCAACTGATGGAAGGCCAAATCCAGCCGGTGATTACCACTTTCTCAGTCGGTGATTTCACCGGCAGCCAGCACTTAGCGACAACCCTGCTTCATAGTTAAGTTGATTTGAGTCCTGCACCAATGAAGAGGGTAAAGTGGTCATCACTCATGTCTAGTTGTTAGATCTAGTTGTTGTCTACGATTCAGTTGTTGTCTACGGTCTAGATGTTTGATGTAGTTATTGTCTATAACGGACTAGTTGTTAGCTGCCATTCTGGCTTCACATTCTTAGGGAATGATGTTGCCGTGTAATAATGGTCATCACTCATGTCTCCCACCAATATGATGCGGGATCAACTCCTGAGCTCCACACACAGACAACGTTTGTTGATCTTAATCTGACTCCAACCGTTTTTCTCAGGGTACTCCAGTTCCTCCACCAGCAAAATTAACTTTCAGGTGATTAAATCTGGTTGTGATGCTTTACTCTTAGGTCAGGTATGGATCGTGTTCTTGGGACACGTGCTTAGTGTAGCAACTTGCAGCTCCTTCAGTTTGACCTTGTTGCGCTGCATCTTTGGTAATCCAGTTTCATGCTGTAAGAAAGTGTGATTAAAAAGCCACCTCTTTCCTAGTTACCTTTACTATTTGTAGCTTTGGCAAGTTCCAAAACAAGATCTTCTTCTCAACTCAGCGATTGAGTTTTTATCATCAATCTGAAGTAAACATTTGATCATAATGTTTTGTTCACAAAATTTCTAGGAACTTCTGAATACGTCCTCACCATTACGAAATTTGCCAAAACATCTAGTGGTCCAGGAAAAACATAATAGATTTACTTATGTTCACCAATATGAATGTGGCAACAACCTCATCAAAGTCAGTTAAATCATTGTTTTTTCAGAGGTTGAGTGAGGTACACAATCGTTATGAAAACATGAAAGGAAGGTTATTTAAAGATGGTAAATCACTCATGGGAAGATCAGCCAAAGTTATCTCGACTAACTTAATAGAAACCATTTCCAGGTAAATCATGAAACTGTCAATTATCCATTGTTTAGTTTAGGTATCTCAGAAGCAAAGTCAGGTACGATACAGAAAGTTCAACTTTCAAATGATTGATGGTGAATCTCAAAATTCAACTGTGTTTAAATTTCTATCAAAACCCTATTTGTAGGTACTATAAAGACCAATATCTATCTGTATATCATACTTATGTTGTGTAATGTAGGTGTAGTTTTTTTTATTTCCTCCGACGAAGGACTAACGTCCGAAACGTCAGTAAGTATTCTCTTTTTTACGGTGTAGAATTTACATTTTCATTACAAAATTGTTTCTTTAGAAACACCGACGCAGCTCAAACTAGTTTACCGCTAGTTATTTTTCTCTGTTCAGATTTTAGTTGATAGAGATCTTGGATTTTCTTGAAAAAGTCCTGGAAAGTCATGGAAAAGTACTTGAATATTAAATGAAGTAATATTTACAACCTTGAAGAAATCAGTGACAATTTTGGCATTTACTTTTCATTCTCCAACATGCTAAACAGTGCAAAAGTTCAAAAATATTTTATAAGCCCAAATTGCCGTCTTTTGCCTTGTAACGGTACTGATACTCAAAACACCAGTTTCATATAATGTTTCATTGAAACATTATTTCATTTAGTCAATCATAATGAAAGTAAGTAGGAGTGAGAATGAACTCTTGTACTGATGTGTGTACACAAATTTCATAAGTAGATCCATATTAGGAAGGGGTACGCAGCTTCTTTTGATCTTGCCGCTTTTTCGGTCACTATGATGTACCCCGAGTAGAAAAACTGTCAATCAAAAACGTTTCGTGCCGCTAAGCGTAATAATCTCAAAATTCGCTTTTCATGCAGCTAACGATCGCCGTATTGAATATGATATAACGAAAACGGACAAGGATTCTATCTTAGAAATTGTCATAATGTCTTAACAGCGCTACTTAATACTAGTTATCCTGTTAGAAATGTATCATGGCGATGAATTCTATCAATTTTACGGGTTTGAAGCTTTGGACATGGTATTGAGAAAGCAGCTAATTCTTTTACTTACCGTGGAACGTTCAAAGAACTCGAGTCTTTATTTTTAATAGTCGTAGGACTCAATCCTCAAGTATTGTTCAAATGCTGGGAAGATTATTGTACTTGGCTTGTGGGAATAAACAAGTTTACGGTAAGCTATTTATGTCACACGTGTGTGTTGTCTGAGAGCTGCCAAATGTCGCATAATGTGGTCTCCATGCATTCGTATTCGCCCCTTTCTTGCGATGTCAAACTTGAATGCCCCTCAACGTTATTCTTTCTGCTAATATCTGTAATTTTTTATTCGACTTGTAAATGGCTAGAACAACTCAGTCTATAAAATTTTGCAATACCAATACTGTATGTACTTCATGTTATCAAGCACGAGCTTAGTATTTTGCCTTTATGTAAAATATTCTCTTTATAGTTTAACTCGTTCATAAAGTAAAAGTTCCATTGAAAAAAGGGAAAAAAAAACAAAATAAATACGGACTTTGTTAAGTTTTCTTTATGCAAATTAACTTCCCAGAAATTAGATTCAAGATGCTTTCAACCATGAAAAACATCGCAAGCGTACCGTTTGCAAACTGACAGTTCTCACAGTTTCTACAGAACTGAGGAAGATTAATTTTATGATAGAAAATATTTCTTGATTTTTTGTAAATTCTAATTGACAATGACTGTGATACGAAAGATCTTCTTGCCATATTGGTGTCTTGAATTTTTAATGAGCAGACACGAGTTGATTGACAGCTCACCAGCTGAGCAGTGATCATAGTGACTCGGGTCCAGGCCCTGTTGCGTACCCCCTTCCCATCCCCTGATCGATATATACGTGTTTTGTTTTGTATCTCCATACTTTAAACAAAGTTTTATAATGCAATTCATTTTTGTATGTTGTAGTGAACTGGAAAAGTTTCAGGATTGGAGAAGTCAACATTTAAAGGTAATCCATGTATGTTAAAAACACATCCCCTAAGTTGTTAGGATATTGTACTCGGGGTTCTCATTAGAAGCAGGGACCCAGAATCCCGGGTACCTGCAAGTGTTCCGGCCATGTTCTCCAATCAGTGCACCTGTGTACATACATCTTTAGAAAACTAGAACTAAACAAAGGAAGTGTTCCAGATCTCACTTTTGCCTCAATTTTTTTGGTGTTCTTCTAAAGTGAAACTACTTTCCATTGTCTGCGATTTTTCTGCAACGCTGTGTTATCTTCAGTTTTCTATGCATGTCCTCCTTTAGTGGAATTACTTCCCATGTGCTGGAACTTTATAGCGCCGCTGTGCTTTTTACAGCGGTCCTTAGTACTCGTGTTTTTTACCTTTCAAAGATCACTTGCATCCATGGAACTATGGGTAAATGGAAGAAGAATATTGCTAAGAAATTTTAAAGAGACTCCAAGATTAAAAGTACAGTAAACTTATTTTCAGTTGCTTCTGAATCGCTTAAAACTTTAAGCTGTATTTCTGGCACTTTTAATTTATTTAGTCTCAAAATCACGTCGAAGGAAACCAATTTCGCTCATCAAGTGCAAGTCTCTCTCCTCTCTTATATCTTTTCTAAAATATTCTTAAGTAGAATTTTAAAAGCTGAAATAGAAATAAAGCAAGTTCAAGTCGAAGCAGTGCTCGGAGGCACGTGCTGCTCAAACGCTTCTTTCGTGCTCTCCCAACTTCCAGTGTGCATCTATAACACGATAGACGCACGCTATGCATGAATTATTTCTCAAAACGTAGATCGCAACACGGACATGGTGTAAGGAATGATTAACATTTTATTAAATGTTGTTTTTTATATCCATCTGTCAAAGTTTATATTACTCGTACTCCTATTGGACGAGAGGACGTCACGTGCACGTAAACAAGTTTCTCTGTTGCCCGGCAACCGAGCGAACATGCAGTGAGCAACAAGATTTTATGGGCTGGTAAATAAGAAAACGTTTTAAAAACGGTTGTAAGGTTCACAAGACACAAGTTTGGAAAATAAAAGATTTCTTTTAAAGCTACTTTTTTTGTTCTTCTTTGATAATTGGTATAAATCAAAATACTTACTGGCTCTAACCTTGGGAGCGCAGTATGTTTTGTGGTTCTAGCAAAATCCTTTACGAGCCTAGTCGCCCATAGAGCCAGCGCTTATATCCGGTTTCCGTAGTGTTAAGCGGATTAGAGTCTTTGACTCCCCCTGGACGAGACATTAATCCATCGCAGGTAATTTCCCAGCAGATGCTGGTACTCATTTACCTTCCCCGGAAGGATGGAAAGCTGAGTTGGATTAGGCAAAAAAGAAGTTCACACAAATATTTGAATCTCGGCAAAGTGCAGGGATCGAACTGGGGACCATGTGGCTGGAAAGCAGTGATCTTACCAACTGCGCCAACCACGTCCGCCCAAGTGGACCTTAATAGTGGTATTTAAACGCAACGGAAATGAGAATACCGTGTATGTCCCAAATCAAGGAGTTATCTCAAACTGAACCCGAGCCAAGTAAAGTTTATTTCACACAAAGCTATCATTGATGTGCAACAGTTTCAAAAGTTATATAGTTACCCTCATGCAGTATATCTTAACCGGTTTCATTTCTCGCACATAACAGAAAATCCAGGAACGAAAGTCAGTTGCATTGCTTCATCTGAAGGAACCTTTAAGACGTGGTGTATCCAGTACATCAAGTGCACCGGGAACCATATCAGCTGACAGCAAGAGTTCAGACTCTGAACAGGTAAAAAGCAAAAAAAAAACCATTCCTTTCAGTTGATGACACAGGTTTAGCAGTGCTAAGCACGTACAGTAATCTGTTTTGATTAAAAGGTCAAGAATATCGTCAAAGTATTTTAGTTATCAAAAAAGCTGTGTTTGAATTATGGATATTAGTTACAAGTATATATTAAGTTTTTTTAATAAGACAATCAGTACAACTTTTCTCAAGCTTAATGATCTTATTTTTTCAGCAACTTTCAGCTTGATATTTTGGTATTTTGGTTCTTGTATGTCATATATGCATGCCAAACTTTATAATTTCAATACCGCATTCATTTCAGAAAACGTTCGAACTTTCCACCGGGGAAAATGATATGTTGTCGAAAACAATCCATACGGACGTGATATTTCAAATATGCCTTAGGTCTCGTTAATGAATGTTAAAGAACATCTATAATGTAAGTAATCGTGAGACCCAACTTTACCCGAAAACTAAAAATTAGAATTAGTTTAGGCTGAAGTTTTGAAGAGACAAACCCCACTGAGTATATTTTGTTGGGTCGATTTAGAGCATCAAAGTTGAATGTTGGTGATTACACTAGATCCAAACATTGACAGGTTTTCAATTCATGCTAATCAACTGATAGGCTTGCATGAATATTAAACTAAAAGTACTTTTGTTTTTAGTAAGATCGAATACTCGCTAATTCTTATCTCGTATCCGGACATTGTTAAATACTCAACTTTTTCCTTCCGGATACGAAAATCTTAGCGTCCACACGTTGTGTGAAGAACAGCTTATTCCAATCGAATTCGCCCGTCCCCACGTAGTTGGATTCACTCCGGGTTCATTCTAGTACCCAGGAAAACTCTGTAAATGTTGGTCACGGAACATGCGCCGCGCCATTTAGTATCAGAAAATATCCGGATTCGACCGTCCACACGTATCCGAAACGTTATCGGATTCTAAAATTTCCATTCTAGATAACGGACTCAAAAATGTCCGGATTTGCTTGCGAATTCACCGGATGTGTGTGGACGACAGCCGTATGTGGATAGAAAAAGTTGCAGATTCAAAATATTCGGATACGTGTGGACGGGGCCTCATTTGAATTTTAATATTTATTGGAATGAAATATTAATACGATGCATTCAAGTTTGTTAGTTCAAGTGCCATTAGTTATGAATAACATATTTACGCACCTTCACAGGAGACGTCAAGAGCAACGCGATTACAGGACCTAAAGAGCAAACAGTTCTCCAGTATAGGAAAGGTTTGTAACAACATTGATGGAATAGACAATAATGCCATAAAAGAAACTTTCTGAGTTTTCACTTAGTAGCTTTTCTTTTTGTAAATTGGACGAATGATACAAGAATAAAAACATTTTGTGTATCGCGCCTCAATTCACTCAGCGAACAACTTTCAGAAAGATAATTTACATTAATCATCAACTAGCCCTTGGAATTGAACCCCACGTCTTTGGTTTACTAGTCCGACGTGTTAACCACTCGACACCACAAGAACCAACCACGCTGGTAACGCAGCCGGTCAATGTTATGTAGATGGTAACTGTAGGGGTTCCCAGAGAGATATTTTTCTCTATTGGTAAGTTGAACACCGTAAATTATTGGTACGCATGTATGGTATTATGTGTAGATAAATCTAATAGAAATGCGTTCGGTGTGCAGAAATATAGAAAGAAATAAGAGAAAAATAACATATATAGCCCTTGGTGGGAATCGAACCCCACATCTTGTTGCATTCAGTTATTGTGTTCAGTTTTTGAACCATTTGAAGGTTTTCATGTACCTTTTTGTACATCTCTTTACACTCCACACGATTATCTCTTTTGAAAGGTAATTTATTCAACATGACACGTGTCTCCATGGATTCGAACCCATGCCCTCCCGAACACTAGGCTAGCGCCGTATTCACAGACCTACGAGAACTCGAGGAGAGCATGGTCATTAAACTGAAGTCATATGTGACACACGTCCTGCATAGTGCTAGGATCAGCACCGTCGAAGTATCGTGTTGTCTTTTTCGTAATCCCACGCTTGTGTTGAGCCTAAAACTCAACTTTATTTCATTTATGATTATCTCTTTTAATTTTGTTTTCACATCTGCAGGTTTCTAGAAGTATGCGACACCTTAAACCAAACGAAGCAGAGGTTCCACAGCATAAAGCACCTAAACGCAGTCGGAGGAAATAAGATGTTATCATTTGTAATCACTCGAACTAAGAATTCAAAATACTACGGAGCTTTGTTTGTCAATAAAAAATATCTTATTTGTCGTCGGTTTAATATAAAGCAGTCCTTGTAATTTCATATATTCTGTATTAAGAAAGTTGCAACCGTAATAATGTGGGTGGCAAGCACTTGAAAAAGTTTGTTGGGAAGCATTTTCATCTCACTTTTTTAAAATGCTTGCAACGCAGGCTTCAATGATACTCATAGTAGAGGACCGAAGCAAATCTGAAAAGTTGAGAACTTTTGATATTTTACTTCTAAATTAAACGCTCTGATTGGCGCAGTTTCTGCTTTGAAACCACAGGGTCTCCTGTCCGATCTCCGGCTATTTCGAGATAGGGACATTTCTGAAATAGAAACATTCGTGAGATAGAAACAATCGTAAGAGAAACATTCGTGAGATAGGAACAATCGTAAGAGAAACATTCGTGAGATAGGAACAATCGTAAGAGAAACATTCGTGAGATAGAAACATTTGTGAGATAGAAACATTCGTGAGATAGAAACATTCGTGAGATAGAAACATTCGTGCGATAGAAACATTCGTGAGATAGAAACATTCATGAGAAAGGAACATTCGTGAGAAAGGAACATTCGTGAGAAAGGAACATTTCTGAGATAGGAACATTCGTGAGATAGGAACAATCGTAAGAGAAACATTCGTGAAATAGGAACATTCGTGAGATAGGAACATTTCTGAGATAGGAACGTTCGTAAGATTGGAACAATCGTAAGAGGAACATTCGTGAAATAGGACCATTCGTGAGAAGGAACATTTCTGAGATAGGAAGATTCGTGAGATAGGAAGATTCGTGATTTAGGAACATTTCTGAGATAGGAACATTCGCGAGATAGGAACATTTCTGAGATAGGAACAATCGTGAGAGGAACATTCTCGGGATAGGAACATACGTGGGATAGGAACAATCGTGAGATGAATATTCGTGAGATAGGAACAATCGTGAGATGAATATTCGTGAGATTGGAACATTCGTGAGATAGGAACATTCGTGAGATTGGAACATTCGTGATATTGAAACATTCGTGAAATAGGAACACCCATGAGATGGGAACATTTCTTAGATAGAAGGAACATTCATGAGATAGAAACTTTTGTGTATTTGACCATCCAACTAATTTAACTAAGCTTTCCATCTTTCCGGAGTACATTTGAACCAGCGTCTGCTGGGAGTTCATCGTTCATCGCTCGTTTCTCCTCTGTGTGGAGATTGAGGCCTACACATTGCCAGCCACTTCGTTCTATTCTGTGCCACTTTAGCCGCTTCATTCCAACTCTTCCAACCAAATAAATTCAACTAAACAGCGCCTTCAAGTGGCTTCAACTAACCAGCGACTTCAAGTGGCTTCAGCTAACCAGTGGCTTCAAGTGGCTTCAACTAACCAGTGACTTCAAATTAGCTACTGGCACGTTTGTGTTATCTACACTTGATGTTTATCTTCATAAACATATCCCACAAGCATTAAGCTTTTTGTACATTTGTTCTTTCTGAGAACCCGAGCCTGTTTGCTAGCCATGCTATGCTTTGCTGTGAGACCTAAAAAGGCCGAAATAGTTGTCCATGGCTGCTAACAATCAGGCTCACTATTTTTTATGGTAGATTTAGGGGTAAAGCCCACTACCACCGTGGCAATAGTGCCCTCTTCGAGGCTTCAACTGAATTTAACCAGCGATGGATTAGTGTCCATGGGGGAATCAAAGACTCTCATCCGCTTAACACTACAGAAACCGTTGATAACTGCTGACACCTTGGGCGACCTGACTCGATAAGAATTAAGCTCCTTAAATTAAGAGCTATAAACGTGTTTCATTCTATACCGCTAGAAAAAATTGTAACAGTATATTATATTAAAGAGCAAATACAATTAACTGATTCTGATAAACCAGAAAAATCCGTTCCTGAGTGAGTGCGATACAAGGGGAAATTTAGAGGTGATTTTGTATCCCTCAAATGAACGAAAATCGTAAGTGATATTGATATAGGGATTTACAAAAATGATTTCTTCAAGACATCAATATCTTGTATTGTTTCAAGACTATGTTTTTTTATGTCAACTGACAGCAACTTGTTTTTGCCAATGAAGTTGATGTAAAAGGGCCCCATGGAAATTGACTTGCAACCAGTTTAAAAATGAAAAAGGGGCTCCATGATAACCAACTTAGATCTAATCCAAGTGCTCCTTGACAATCAACATGCATTGGTTGCCAAAGGCATTCATGACAATCAACTGCTGTAAAAGAACAATAATCCTGAAATAACGTGTCTGATTGGCAACATAGCTGTTTTATTTAATAGAAATAACTTCTCGCGACGCAAGAAAAGTTTTTCAGAAAGATAGAATTGAAGTTATTTTCTGAAAGCAATAAATAGTATCAAACTAACGTTCTCGTTGTCGACGTAACCCGTACCAACGGAAAGTTAGCACATGCATGGTCAACTCGCCGCATTATTTTAAGCATGCAACAATTGTACCCAGCAATTGAGGCTATTGTTTTTCAACGTTCTCGTTGAAGTTGCCGCTCTCGCATCTGAAAAAAAGTTGGAAAAGAGGAAGCGCAGTGATTTTTCTCCATGACTTTCTGAAAATTGATTTGTTTCTGCAAGAGGAGTAAAGAACAAACCAGAAATGTAATTTTTCGATGAGCCGTTGTCGTATACGTTCTCGTCCTCTTCCTTTTTTTAGATCCCTAGGGGCCTTCAGGGCAGGTTTTCACTAGCGACTGAGTCGGAGTCGTAACCAGAAGAGTAGTAGGTTAGAGGGATTATAACCCCGTTTTCAAAAACGCACGTCAATTGGGCGTGAAAGATCGTTAATTATAGCGAACACGCAAAAGTGTCAGCGTGTCAGC